>JBAMYA010046089.1:0-11250 GCA_037176975.1 Arrhamphus sclerolepis | reverse complement strand
TATATATCTATATCTCTGTATATATATACATATATATGTATATGTGTGTATGTACATATATATATATATATATATATATAGGCTACACGTCCATCTTCTATCCCTGCTTCAATCCTGTTCAGGGCGAGTGTGTGTATGTGTGTTGGGGGGCGCTGAGTGCAAGACCCTTTTCATGTGAAAACTGCAGTGAAAAGTAGAATAAAATTCAAAAAGCAAGCCAAAATGATTTCCATTGCAGATTAAACAATCCAGTGAAAATATGTGCATGTCTTTCAAAAGAAATTTGGCAAGCACAGATTTACTTTGTATGTGAACATTGTTCGGGAAGAAATTAAGTCTTGTTTTACTTATTGAAAGGAATCATGAGTGTTGGATATTGGATATTGGTTTGCTCACCTTTAAGCTGTTTCAAGGGTCAAAGAACTTTTTTCTGGGAGAACACGCATAAAAGGTTTTTTCATGGGAAAAGGAGATGCGGGTACAGCCAGACAGGGCAAACATACAGGTTATTCTCTCATTCAGCCAGTGGCTTAGTCGAAGCATTGCTTCATAAATAGATGAATATAATAAATGGTTGTGGAAAATTTAAGTGGACAAAAAAAAAAAAAAAAGAACCAAAACAGAATCATGTGCTGAGTGATATTTAATGCCCATGTACAGTCATGGATTGTTCAATCAACAGAGAGCTATTGACACATTTATCCTCTCTGAAATTGATTAGGTTGGTGTGGTGTCCATGAAAAGCGGTAAACAAAGCAGTGTGGCTGTTCCCCCTTGATCTCCACAGCGAGAAGCTGCATGCATTCCAATAGTCCGGAGGCTTAAACAGAAGCCCTGCGAAAGGCCACTAGTCAAAGAGCTGCACACATCCATCACTGTGTGAGAGCGATAAAAGGCTCAAAATGTCCGCTTCTCCATGCGCTCCAGAGACGACACAGCTACGGAGTTAACGCAACACATCATACACATCCAACCAGAAACTGACAACCTGTTTGAGAGTTTTCAAGTCTTGAGGAATGGTGTCATTCTGTGCTTGATAAATGACATCCTGGGCAAAATGTAATTGATTAAAGATTATGCAAATGACATCTGGATGATTCGTGAAGCAGCATTGGACTGAGCATTGGGCTGGATGATGATAATCCAAAGTTAAATCCACTTAAAGAATAAGCCTTTTAAGAAGGTGTTGACTAATAAATCACTCAATAGTTCCTGTGAAAACAGATATTAGGAGAATGAAAACTTAATATTTCCTCCCACATATTTCTGTTTTTGTTTGCTTTATTTTTATTTATTTTTTATTTTTTTACATTAGAAGTCAAGTTTAATGTTAGGCCCATTCTTTCAAGTGTGCGTAATCAGGTTCAAGTCTATTCTTCCACTGTATTAGTTTATTTACAAGGACATGTGGGAACTGCTAATAGGCTTATACCATCATTTTGATTTAAGACGCTTCCAGCTCAAACACATGTCTAGTGGGCTTCTCAAGACAATATGGAGAAAAATGACATTTTTACATCTTGTTCATGTCTTTCTTTGATTACTACTTCTTTTTAAAATGTCATGTAACCATTGACGTCTCATAAAGTAGACTCTTAAAGCCCAATCGTGCTCAAAATCATATTTTGAGATACAATTGACACATAGCACTCTGAGAACAGGGAACTAGATGTTTGTCAGACAAACTAGATGTTTGTCTGTGTTTATTAATTAAGTTCATGAGTTATAGGAACACAAGAATCACAAAAAACAAAAACACACACAACACAACAAAACAAAACAACCCCCCCCCCCAAAACAAGTAGCCAACAAACACAGAACGTGCTTGTTCTTGTACCTGTGGTTGAACTTGATCATTTGCTTTCAGCCTTATCATGTCTTAAAAGTAGATTTTTTCTCACAAGTCAAGCCCTCCTTGCCTGACATACTGACCACATTAGAATATCTTTGTGGAGGTTAGCCTGCCCCTTTATGTGGGGTTTGAAAGTGGGGCAGCTGCCCCCCACATCAAGTGACCTCACTTAGTAAAGATCAATAGCAGGCTGCACATTCCACACTAAAAGTCCTCAGCAGTAGCTTAAGTCTTAGTATCCCAGTCATCCAAGCCATCTTGTGAATCCTTTTGCACAATAATATTCGGGGTACATTCCAATTACTGACATCCAACATCCTAGACGACCAGATTTGACCTGTGGGGGCAACGCATGTGGTTAGACAGAAGAGAGGAATGAGTTCTTGTCACTCACGAGTACGAGCCTATAGTCGATGCTAATGCAGTAACTCGGTTGTAAAAGCAGGATTGTTTCGGTCTAGAGTTTTATTTCACATTTTTTTTCACTTGTGGCCTTTTACATTTCTTGTACATCAGATTGTTCACAGCTCTGATCATGACAAAATTATCGGCGCCCACATTGATCCGTAGGCCAGATGATTTAATGCCTGACTGACTGGATAAGCATCATATGCAGATCAGCAAACTATCAGATGAGAGAGTTCACTGTGCTTTGCCGCAAATACAGACAGATGGAACTGTTATGCAAACGGTATAATTAAGTTCACATCAGATCACTCAGGTGTCTTAAAGAAAACCAGGAAATGAGAAGAACACCGCTGCAGTTCATCATTTCATCTATTCTGGATGTACTGACTCTTGAAGCTTGTTTCCCTTTGTGTTTTAGGAGGAAAAATAACAACAACACAGCAGCGTGCACTTGAGATGCAATCAGAGTCCTGACATGCCCAGACTGCACCCAGGCCACCAAAGCTGGATGTGAGTAGGTGGGAGCTGATGTCATGGAGAGATTGAGGTGAAATGTTGTGTTTATAGAAAGCTGAGCCTCCTCAAAGTGCTTTCTGAGAACGTATCACAGACACACACACACGCCCCCCCCCCATCACAACTTACAGGTGTGGACTGGTTATCTATGTTGCAACCACACTGGAAAAAACCCACTAAATTATGAAATTCACTGGCTAAGTAATGAACAATCTTTTTTTTTTCCAAGTTTCAAATGAAGTTTCAAATGAAGCAGAAAAACTATTTTCTAGAAGGATGAGACATATTCCTGGAACCACAATAATATCAAATTCCAGTTAATGACATCAGTTTTTGAAATGACGGTTAAATGGTTATAAAAAGAAATCAAGATCTTCTTTTTCCAGGAACCCCAAGACGGCTATCTGTAGTTTACACTGAGTTCTGACGTCACCATGAAGTGGTTCATGTCGATATTTACAAACTGTAACACATGAGGTCATTAATTTGACCCAGGGGTAGGGACAGAATAAATAGTCTTTTTTAGCTGGTAAATAAATGATAAATGACCTTTCTCTGTGATATACATATACAATGGCATATTTCACAAAGTAAGTAATTGGTTAAGCAAACTGAGATTTGGGGGGTATTATTTAGTTTGGGAAACAAAAACAAAAACAAAAGTTTGTCCTGCCACCCAAACCTGTAAAACCCACTGAACACAGCAAGTCATGTCGGGGGCTGGAGGGGGAGGTATCAACATTGCTACTTCCTGAAGCTGCATACTGAGCAGCTTCATCCCCTCCAGATGTCTGTGGGGCCTCACTGGATCTCAAGCAAGCACATCTGTAACTGTCTCCTGCACTGACCTGACTCTGGTAGATAACTGCTAGAAGGAAAGCAGAGATGCAGCAACTCACGCTGCACAAAAAGTGCTGAAAGAGGCCTTAAGAGAGCTTGTGTGCTCCGTCTCAATATATCACATCTCCAATCTGATCTGTTGAATTATTCAACACTGTTATCTACTGTCCCTCTCACCTAAAACATCTGCCCTGCCAGCCTGTCTGCCAGGTTCTAGCTGACACTCTGCTCTGCCACAGGAAGCTTTTAGTCTGCTTCTGTCTTGTGGTCTCATTTAACCCCCTTCCTCTATCTCTATTTCCATCCTTTCGAACTTCAAGCATTAGCATCAAGGCAAAAGAGATCATGTTGCTGTGTTAAAAACAGGGCTAGTCTATGCAGGGTTTCAAAAGGAAAGCAGTAGATTAGCTACTGTGCAATATCTGGGTTGTCAAAGCTGAGAGACGCACGCAGCAAACTACCTCATATGAGCAGTCATCTGAAAAAAACCCCACTGCTGTAGCAATGATGCAATGCTTCTAGTAGGGATAGTAGGCAACTTTTTCTGCTGCTCTGAAAACATAGTCAATTATTAAATATTAGAGATGCACATTGCTGACAGATAAAGTCAAACATGACCTGCTTCTGGCTATCCAGAATGTATCGAATAAAGATTTACTTCATTTTACTTCAATATTAGCTTTAAATACAGCTGTCATATTTTAGATTTTATGGGTTTAACTGACAATGGTGAGACAGGAAATAAGGACAGACAGAGTGTGACACACGGGCAGGTATTGAAACGTGGGCCAGCTCCACCAGGACACGGGGCACAAACTTGGACAGGTGAACTATCCACGTGGGCTGAAGCTTAATGTGAAGGAAGACTCAAAGAAGAAAAGAAAAAAGTTCATGTCTTTAAAATTGATGCACAGTAAGTCCCTTTTATGCCCTTTTCAGTAAAATTCACTTTGGTCTCTTGCTTGTTTACTCTGTTATTCTCATTTTCATTTCCATCAATTGTTTCTTGAGTATCTAAGTCAAGTCTGCCATTATGTCAAATGTAGCTCTGTGATCAAGTTGCATTGTTGTTGATCTGTGAACTAGTGCCATAAAGCCATATGCATTTGTTGCAAGAGATGGAAGTCCAAAGTTTGGCTCATATTTGTGTATTTAAGAACTGGAGATGGCGAGAGCTAGACAATACTTCCTGAAATTAACCAAATTATCCTTCAAATGAATTTAAAGTGACATTTTCCAAAAACTTCTGTGCTTCTACAACAAAATAATCATGTTGTTTTGCATACTTCTTTGTCCTTGATTAATAATTTGTCGGAAGGACATTGTTATCACATATTTGCACCTTTAGATTAATTCCTTATGAACCATTTTGGTGTCAAGTCTGCTGCTGAATATGATAAGGTAGGACATACATGTGTATTTTTCACAATAAAAGCCCTGCTCAGGAGGAATTCCATCTATTTTTCAGCTAACATTCAACTCACAAGGAATTTTTAATGTCATACAGTTCAGGAAGTATTAAGGTGTAATAATAACTAGGCATATTAATATTGTTTTTGTCTGTGGCATATTCAAGGCAAATTGTGGAGGCTAAAACAAGTGGAAGTTGGTGTTTCACAACCTTATTCAAACTTTGTTCAGGGGCTTCAAAATAAATCATTGCAGGGAAAATCTGCAGAGATAATTAGGAATAAAGACCTGCCTCTTCAAAGGCATGCCATATTGACAAATAAGATATCAACTTAAATCCAATGCTGTACATTCGTACTGAATAAAAGTCATTTAAGCATTTAGAAGAATATATGAGTGCTTTTGTGAGACGTACAATTTCCAATTATTTTTCGTTCATATCTTCCAACAGTTACAGTGATCATGAGAGAACATCAGAAAATGAGAGTGACATTTCTTAATGTAAAAGTAGTTCTGAGTGAAGAATGCTACTGTGCAGTAACATGAGAAAGCAGCGCATATTGTTTACAATGAGGCAATTAGATATCTGTGATCACAGAACTATGGCAGCAATGTCTTTAAGGGTCAGTGGCACCATTAGTAGAGTAAAGGGCACAACCTGGAATGCTCAAAGATATCAAATCACGGCGGTGGGGGAGGGACAGGCTGCTAAACAAGGCTTGGTTGGAGACTCATTCAATCATCAATAATATGCTCATACTCATGTCAGGGAGGACAGAAACACATTTGACCACTCACAGCAACAACATGACATGCATTTGCTGCACGTGAGCCTGTATCGTGAGTTTAAAGGTGCAGGGAGCTTTGAGAATTCAAACAAAACTTTATCATCAAGCAAGAAGGACAGGTGTGAGGTGCAGGGTGATGGATATTCACAGTAAAACGGCAATTTTGGATTTCTCACACCAGAGTACAAGAAATGCTTACAAAAGTGAAAATAAACCCTGCATGTTTTTGCAAAGTTGTTGCACAACGCTATCTACTGTTGGGAAGCACAACAAGGTCCTGCTGCACTTCAAGTGACGTGCCTAGTGCGTGTTTTGTGATGTAAAGAGGCAGTTCTGGTAGACTGTGATCTGGCCAAGTTCCACGTTCACAGTCATTTCCCACATCATGGCACAGCTCTAGACTGGGAATAAACAGAGGAGCCCGCTGGGCTCCCAGAATCCATGTTTACAGAGTTCTCATAAGTGAGTACGCAGTAATAGGACTCCCTGAAGGCCTGTGTTTAACCTTTAGGTTACAAGTGGCTGACCACTCCACAACCCACCCCTATTTTGCCTCAGTTTTTAACCCTTTTCTTGCTCTTTATAGGCACAAATGAAAACAAAAAGGAAGCCAAGTGAAAAAAATGGCAAAATCTGAAGAAGGCCAAAATTTGCAACAAAACAGGTTTCATGGAGAGGTTATCTCACACCAGTAATTTTAAAGATGATATATTTTAAACCGTGAAGCAGAAATGTGATGATGACATGCACACTCCAGTTGGCGATGAAAATCACAGGATAAGATTAGAAGTGTAGATTTACAGTAGAGGGTGTTGGGGTAATGGAAAAAAGTTTGGCAGCGATGCTGATACGAGTCCAAGAAAAGTTACACGACAGGATGTGATCCCTTATGAAGGGACCATGGCACATACGGCAATACATACAGTCTCTGGCACCAGTAACGTCCAGAGAAGTTAAGTGAGGTGGGACTGCTTTGTTTTTTGTGCATTATTTTCTGCTAATGATACTTTGTAATATCGCATATGCCTTGGTTAAACTTTGATTATTGACTTGAAATGTAAAGTTTAACAGTTTTGAGGTCAAAATGAATAAAATGAAACCCAAAGAAAACCCACAGAGAATAATAAAAGTGAATGACAGTTTACATCTGTATACAGATGAGGGAGAAGGATCAGGCTGGTCCAGCGCTGAGAAAATACACTTGAGATATGCTGACCAAATAGAAAAGTACATGGGGCCAGTGGAGGTGAACTGATATACTGGTAATGATCTGCAACAAGTTGGCCAGTACTGAAGAATACTGTTCTATTATCAGCATGTCGTACATAACACCTATGTGAAGTCTGGTTATGAACTATTGATATAGTAGGCACCATGTTTTACCAACTAGCCAAAGCTTCCCTGACAGCATCATACAGGCAGTTCATTGTCAAGGCCGCCGCTATCCAGAATGCAACTGCCAGCTGTTTTCTTTGTGGATCAAACCAAAAGAAAACAGCAGAGCCAAGGTCAGCACAGACAAGCTTTTCTCCTACAGCAGACAGATGAATCTGCATATACAAGGCCATAAAAGAAAAACTCTGTCACAAACGTGACAGCACAGTTGATTATATTCCACCCTCTTGTGGAATAATCAGCCATTCTGAAAAATTCATGAAAGCTCCCATTTATTCTGGTTCTGCTGGGTGTTTGTTGATCACTTGAGAATCTGTATCTGCGTGAAAGGTTTGTTCGGGTGTCCAACTGCCCTGTTTGACAAACCTAGTAAGGCTTTTGAAAAGGGATATCGAGTTCTCTTGAGGCGAAATAAAACGTCAGAGACAGATTTTCCTCTTGGGAAACTGAGAGCAGCTGGCATTGTTTCAGTCACCCTCCCATCCAAAACGTCTTTAGCCTATATTGTTGAGCCACTTGACAATTTGACCTTTTCTGTTTAGACTGAGGCATGTGTAAAGTTTGACACTAGAAAGCTGTTTTTGCATTTATCTTTTTTAAGATAGAAAATGTGTCTCTGATGAAATAAAATCTGAGTCTAGTCTAGTACTGCACTCCCAGTCGACTTGATCAACGACAAAACTTATGCAATTATGTTGTGGGAACATGGAACCTTCAGCGTTTCTTTTCAAATGAGTTCTTGCACACTCACACATTTTATATGTTTTATAATGACAAAGTAGATGTAACAGTTTTTTTATGAAGTACATCGGATGAATTATTAAGTGCCTCGTTAATCTTTAAGATGAAAATATTCAAATAAACACATTCCAAATGTGTTTTTGTTGACTGATGATGTTTCATTCTTGTTAAATTCTCATGGTAGACAATGAACAGGAAGAAGAGATACGCAGTATCAGCAGCCTAAAGTGAGCAAAAAATTCCTCAACTTCAAAAACTTCAATCCATCAATAAACACTAATTTCCAACAACTTTGGCGTCAGCGTTGGCTGCGCGTCCAGCAGCGTGTGTGGGTGACAGATCAATTTCACACAGTAACACCTAATGCTTCTGTGTTTTTCCAGCATCACATCATGAACTCAGATTCAGTTTCACAATACAAAATGTGCTCTGGTCTTTCTGCGCTGGCCCTCAACCAGACTGCTGAAAATGTGTGTGAATATTTATACAGTGTCCTGCTTGGGTCCTGCAGATTTTCCACACTCCTCTGGGCTCACGCAACAAAGTTTCCTATGAGGATGTGTGTGCACTTGCTGCCACATTCACTAACTCCTATCTGCAGACAGAGGCCCCGCTTGCAGACACAAGCTCACTCCTGATGAGCTGCAGCTCTGCTTAAAGGGCCATCTGTCTCCTGCATAGTGGAGACTTGAGCACAGTAAGCCTTAAAATATAACACACGCTGGTAAATAGCTGTGATTTTAAAGACTGCAAGTCAGAGACTAACATTACTTAATGTAAGGGTATCTCAATCAGCCACAAATGCAAGCATGAAACCCATGCACACATGCAGATGCTTGCAGTCAGACTCTGAGTCTTCCATGCCCCCCACTGCCCTGCTATCACCTTACGATAAAGACCTACTGGAGAGGGCTGAGGGCTGTCTTGCGTCAACTCACACCCACTTTCCACTTTAAAAAGATGAACCAACAACAAAACCCCACACAGGCTCACATAAAACCTCAATAATTATTTAACAAACTCAAATGATAGGCCATCCAGGCATCATAAGTAACCAGAACTGCAGTGTCCCTCCATCAATGATTTATAGAGCCACAGCAACACACAGTTAATGAACAGAAGGGTAGTCTCTGTAGGAGTATTACTTACTCTCTGTGTCAGCCAGGCATGAAACCAAACCTCACTTCAGATCTAAAACAGGTTTCCTTCCAATGGCATAAGAACTGACAAACTCCTCCTCTGAAAAGTGCCAGGAGAAAATCCACAGCAGATCTAAAGCTTTATAGATGACAGCTCTTCGTACTCAGGTCCACACTCTCCCACTTTATGGCAGTGTGATACTACAGCCTGCCTCTTGCCACTCAATGTGGAGCTCCTCCCATCACATGGAGAGGGAGGGTGGAATGAGAGAAGGCAGGAAGTAAAGGAAAAACTGCAACAACAATTCAGAAAAAGCTGGGATGATATGAAAATAATGATTATAATAATAAAGGATCATTAATTCTTAGAACGACTTTGCCTTTCATTTATTCATTTATCTTATATATATATTTTCATCAGCTGCTTTCCAGTTTGCTTGTATACATCCATTTTTCATCTCAGACATACAAAACATTTTAAAAGTTGGTACAGTAAAGCTTTTACCATTTTTCAGCACAGCCTTTAAAAAACTTACTGTTTTAGAGTGTTCAACAGCATGGGGTTTTTGTAGGACAAACCTCATGCTGTTGTCATAGTTCTCCTTTTTGCAGAGATGTTGAAGCTGCCCTCTGACAAGTTTATAAGGTGTAATTATATGAGCAATTGATGACAGTTCTGGATGCAGTGCCATTTGTGAGACTGGAGATCACGGGTGTCAGGCTTAAACTTGCACTCTTGTCTCTTATGGATTGAAATACCTCCGGATTCCTTGAATTATTTGATGAAGTTATGCCCCGTAGAAGGACAAATGTGCATACCACTTCCAATATTTCTTTGGGGAAAATCATTTTAAATAGTTCTATGATTTTCTCACACATTTGTTGACAAATGCTTGTCTTTGCTCCTCAGAGTCATCATCTGTCTGAAATAGCTTTGCCATTGCATTCTTAGAGATCCCTAGTAGCACTGAGATGCCCCATGCCAACTTTTTCTTGGAATGCAAAAATGTATTCATACAAGCATATGTAATGGACATGATATGTCACAGGCCCTGCGATGGACTGGCGACCTGTCCAGGGTGTACCCCTGCCTTTGCCCAAAGTGAGCTGAGATAGGCTCCAGCGGACCCCCGTGACCCTGAACAGGAATTAGCGGGTATAGATAATGGATGGATGGATGGATGGATGATATGTCACAAAAAAGAGAGACACGTATCTTGGAGTCATACTGTGTACAAAAACATAAAAGTAAAAGCTGCCGCAGGATTTTATTTATTTATCCATTTACAGAATTTTCCGCACTGGTTTGTGCTTAATGTAAAAACTTTCCAACAAGAAGTATGTAGGAAAACCTAACAAACACTACCAACAAATGAAGAAGTTTTCTATAAATAATATTAGAATAACCTTCTTATTTTCCCCAACGGATACATTGACCAGCAACTTAAAAAGTGCTGACGTTGAAACTGATTATTCCTGTGAGTGCCACACCAGTACAACACCCCAACATGAAAACTTATGGAGGTAGACAACCCAGTGGTAACAAATCATTTGAACTTAAAAACATGAAGAAACACCTCAAACATGCATGACCATGCTGTTGTCACTTGACTTCTGACTTTTACTGGAAATTCCTTCACCATTATGCTTAAATTGCGCAACTCCCATTCCTAAAACACAGCAGATAAAGAAACTGGAATTAAACAGAGATTCAGTAACATTAAGGTCATGTGACGACAGCTTTATGCTGAATTTTATAAACAGTAAGCCCTGTTTTAAAATATTTCACCTAGCTGAATTCAGAATGAGAAGGGTCACTAGGTGAAGCTTTAATCACGTTTATGCAAGACATGTGAACATCAAACATACACTTCCAACACTTAATTTACTTTTATTCCTCTTTAATCTCTCCTTGGAGTTAGATCTAAATGCAGGTGTTTGCCCCTCAGTCTGCTATTTGGATCATTATAAAGCCAAACTTCAGTTACAGTAACTACCGCCCGCTTCAAGCAACTGGGGCATGGGGTGTGTGTGTGCATGCATGTGTGTGTGTGTGTGTGTGTGTGTGTGTGGTGGTGGTGGTGGTGGTGGTGGGTGGGGGGGGGGGGATTCTGCATGATTTACCCTTTACCACTTTTCTTTTTCTCCCCTTCTGTGACTC
>JBAMYA010046088.1:0-11250 GCA_037176975.1 Arrhamphus sclerolepis | reverse complement strand
TGTACATATATAAATATATATGTGTATGTATATATATATATATATATATATATATATATATAGAGAGAGAGAGAGAGAGAGAGAGAGAGAGAAAAGTTAAAAGTCATGATTTTTATGACAAAGTAGCAATGTTGCAGAATTTGTCATTTTAAGACATGAAATTGCAGTTTTATGTCAAAAAGTGGCAAAAATTTGTAATTTTATAAGCTTGATAAATGAAAATAGTGATTATATTCATAATATATAATATACAAGTGTCATTGAAAAGAGAGTGCCCATGTCTGTGCATGGCCCTGAGCTGGAGGAGCAGAGGAAGCCACATGTGAACATGACTCAGGAACTCGGCTGTCTTCTCTGGGCCAAAGCTCATTTATAATAGACTGAGGAAAAAATGGAAAACCGTCCTGTGGTCAGAGAAATCAATATCTGAAATTCTTTTAGGAAACAATGAATGCCGTGTGCTGCAGATTAAAGAGCGGAGGAAACATCCGGCTTGTTATCAGCTGTCACAGCAAAAGCCTGCATCTCTGATGGTACTGAGTGAATTACTGCCAATGGAAGTTGATCGAAAAAAACACCAGTGCTGAAAGGTACATGCAGGTTTTAGAGAAACATGTTCTCATTTTCAGTGCTAAACCACATGCTGTATACATTACAAAAGCATGGCTTGGTAGTAGAAGAGTATGGGGGCTCATCTTTCTTTAAAGTATCACGTTTCCTCATTTTAAACATTTTATGTTTCCTACAAGGATTAAAAAAATTGGAACATATCAGGGAGCAAATGTATGTTGATGCACTCCTCAGCAAAGGAAATACAGCAAAAGGATGACGGAACATCAGAAAACCCTGGAAGAATGTGTGTGTTTTGTCACTGTGGTACAAGCGTATCATCCGCTCCCAGTTTCTCCACCCAGAACTGTGAGAAACCCTCTCAACACCCACAGGCTGAATGACAGCATCGTGGCGGAAGGGAGGGCTCTGCGATGCCCTGCTAACCTGCACTTTCAATCTGCATTCAGAAGCAACAGACGCTCATGGTGCTTGTCAGAGCTGGGAGGGCGGCAGAAGGCGACAATCCTGCAGCTAACACAATCTGACAGAGCAGTTTGTGTTTTCTTTACGCTCACTGCCCAAAGGTGATATGATAGCGAATCTCAGTGTAAAATATCACTGTTTGTAAAATGAAACATTATCGTCAGATATATTGGTGTCACATAAACAGTTTTTTTGTTGTCTTTTTCTTCTCGAGGCTCGTCTGTTGAAAGAAAGGAAGCAGGTCTGGGAGCTTTGCAGTACTTAAAAAAAAAAAGATTTGAACACACATTCAAACAAGGAGCTTAACAAAGGGATGGTGTGCAGCCTAACGTTTGTGTTGATGTGTTCACCCACGCGGGCCACATGGGGCTTTACTGGACTTTATGATACGTAGAAGTTATGTGACGTGACCGAACAGAAGGCCGAAAGACCAGGGCGCAGGGACCAAACCATCTGTGACACATGTGCACTCGCACCAACTGGGTGTTGTTAAAACAATTAAAAGGATGAATGAACCTCCGTGAAAAACGACCACCATCGTTAAGCGAGAAGGCGGATAATATCCGCTGACATGTGGAGGTGTTCCGGTGACTTCCTCACACATCGGGCCAGCCCGCGGCTGATGTCATGGTTGAATTACACGCACCAACATGATACTGTGCTAAAGGGCAACACACCTTATCAAGAAATATCTCCCAAAGGGCAAAGCTGCTGGGACAAAGCAGTATCTAAATAATGTTTGCCATTTGAGGTCAAGGAAAATATCTAATCTAATAGCCTGCTGGTCTTCATGAATTAGCATTGTGTTCTTTCCGTAAAAGCTGTCAGGACTGCATTTTGTGATGCACCACTTCATATTCAGTATGAAAGAAAAATAAAGCATTTATAAACTTTTAGTGTAGTTTATTTGGTTTATTTGAAACAGGGACAATGTGCAAAAGAAAAACATTGATAAAAGATGCTTTGCACCACATTTAGCTTAAGCTAGTAGTCCACCTGTAGTCATTTTGGCAGCACACTTCAGGCTACAAACAGGACAAACTGATCTGATCTGCTGTTAAAAAAAAAAAAAAAACCTTCCCAGAAGCTGAAATATTGTCAAAGTAAGTGGAAATCTCATAAAGTTGTGATAAAAGCCGGAAAATGCTAACACTTTCTAATTAGAAAACAACATGTACAACTGAAGATGATCAGTTGATCAAACTGGATTTTTTTTTTTTTTGTCAGTTAGAAAACATGAATGGCTTATTTGAGTTTTATAACTCCTCATTTGGCACATTGGCTTTTAACAAGCTTTAGTCATGCTATTCCTTATTTCTAACATGTCTGATTGATTGTCTGATCAATGGCTCCATGCTGTCCTTCAGGCTGGCCTTTTCTAGTCCCTGATTGGACTAACTGGACCAAACATTTATGCATCAGCATGCTTACAGTTTAAAAGTGGAAGCAACCAATGTTGTGACTACTGACGTGCAGTTACACAAGACCATTCAGCTGCAGACCAAACCCCCTGAGCTACAACTGAGGACACGTTAAAATGACATCATCACCCTACCTGACAAAGAGTCATATTTTAATATGCTATAGCATATATATCATATATTTTATGCATTTATGCATTCACATGTTGTCAAATGGTGAAAAACGTTTTTAGATTTGCTTCTTTGCTGGTCTATTTGCATCTTTATTTTTTTCCCTTCACTAAACCACTGCAAAAATGTTAATTCCAGTCATCAGTTCATCATTTAATTAGCATTTGACTGCAGAAATGCGTGCATGTTATTTCCTTTTATCTTTTTTAAATGACTCACGCTCTATGAATTCTAATGCGTCTTTACTTCGCTGTCTTCCCGTCTGCAGGCAGAGCTGCAGTGTGGACTGTTGAAGCGTGTCTGCTTCACTCTGCTAATTCCTGACTTTGTCTTCTGGCTCTGTTTTGTACCGTGCAGGAACGTGTGCACGCCAGTAAAGGTGAGAGCGGTGCCCTCTTTCAATCAGACAGGGGCAATGATCCGGTCAGCGCTGACCTAATTTGGTGAGGTATCTCTAATCTGTTCATGTTACCGTCTGCAACTTGTGCTCTTGTTTAAAACCCATGCAGCTGCTAGGCATAAAGGTGGAGGCATGATGACGGCTGTTACATCCAGGTTTGTGGTCTGGTTTTCCTTTTGTTCATCTGTCCCAGTTTTGGGGATTGGGTGCTGCACGTGCATTTGTTTCATATTTATGTGCTACATAAAGGCATCTGAAAGGATATAAGAAGTATGTGTGGTGCTAGATCAGTGAGATGGGTTAGTGGTACATATAAGTTATTAAGTCTAAAGGAAGGGTTAGTGATTTTATACAACACTTCTGTCATATTCAGTGAATATCTCCTCACCATTCACTGACTGCACATTTTTTAAGTAAATCTTTTAAAATATCTTTCATACATAAATCTGGCTCTGTAAACTCGAAACACAGTGGAGACGGTTGCCCTGACAACCATGACAAACATTGCCCCTGCCAGTCAATTGCTTATCCTGCCTTTAATTCCTCTTTTTCCCTCATTTTCTTTTATTTTTTTTAAATTAGATTTTATGGCGCTTCTGACCTTTATTGAAAGTTATCAGGGACAGAGAGAGAGTCAAACCTGAAACCACATGAGCCAGTCAGCAGCTACTTTTCACATAAATCACGAATAGGATTTTTGAAGAAAAAAAAAAAAGCAACATTTTCTGTGCTGAAGAGGATATATTTTTTCACGTGACAAGTTCAGAAACTCTCACATGGCTCAATCCTGCTGTTTTGTTTTGAGCCACAGATCAGGAAGATTAAAGCAGATGCACTGTATCCTTAATTGTATTGATTAAGCAGCCATTTCAAAAGGTCACAATAATCTATCTGAGCCATGACCTCCGCTTAGTGAATCTGCCTTAATGAAACAAATGCGCACTAAGGTCATGTGACACATGAAAAAGTGATTTACCATACGTACAAAAATATAAATTAAAATGGAAATATTAAGACTTTGTGTATCCTCTCAGTGGCTGATACAGTTTCATAAGGTCTTAATGACATGTTTACCACAGAGGTACTGTACAACAGGGCTCATTTCACAAAAGAGGTTCAACAAATTGAGTTAAAAATCTGACTCAGAGTTGATGAATTCTGAGTTAAGAAACTTTGAGTGTCTCGATGCGGATTGGCGGTTTAGAGTTAAATCTTTCAACTATGTTGACTCTGAGTTACGCGATTATACAAAGACATCACTGGTGGAGCCCAGATACCATGATTCGCTGTGACCGTAGTATATTTAGATCCTCAATATACTTTTCTGATGCAAATGCGACATGTCATTGTTCAGACGTCTCCAAATGCACGTTGTAATCAGCCTGTCATCTATTGTCTGATGAAACTGAACCTGTTTCTCTTCATAATATCACCTCTAGGATCCAGGTAAAGCAGCAGGATGCTGCAGCAGGATGCTTCACATCCGAATAGTTCCCTCAATTACATATTTAAAGATTGAGGTCATCCCAAATAAAGTGACAGGATTGTGTTTTGTCAAAGTTTTTGATTTGGTAGGCGCTTGAGACTATCAAACATATGCTCTTAACCGACGAAACTTTTTATATTTTTCACAATATGTCCACTCTAATACATTCTCAGATCAAATTAATTATTCACTTTTGTCAAAAAGAATATTAAAGATTAAAAAAACAAAAACAAAACACATTTAACATGGAAAAAGGATGGTGTCATTAAACATTAAAGTAAAAGACATTTTCAGATAGCTCCTCTCAACATCTTCCACTGGATTGAAGACATCGATTTATCCAGTGCACTTCAAGGTCAAAAATTGGCTGTTTGCCTAATCAATAGCCACCTTATTGCTGTTTGTCTGCCAATCAATACTCCTACCAGCCTCCCATATCTCCTGCCCAACAGAACTTTAGCATTGCATCCTTGCTGGTTGCTGAAAACTCATAACAGAGTTCAAACTGGAGAGAATGTCCTCAGGAGCGACTTCAAAATCAATACGCTGCAAGGAAGATACGCAATGATAATCTCATCGTTGTTGCAGATATCCATGATTTGAAGGAAGATTTCCACAGAAAGGTCTTGTGACTGGCGCAAAGGAAGCTCTGTGATTTTATTTGGAGGCATAACCAGCTGCGTGGGTCCTACAAGAGGCCTTCGTGGTCTAAAGTTGATGGTGACGAGAACAGATAAGCAGCAAACAGATATAGACAATAGTCAGGTTATCGAGCCACAGCAACCTCAAGGTGCGATAAGCTTGTACAGGAGCACAGGGTCTCCACAAATCCTTGAAGGGTGGGGGAGCTCAAATACCCCTTCCCTCTATAAATCATTAAGAATATATTTTCGCAAGATGCCTCACCTTCAGTGGCCGAAGGTGAGGCATCTTGCCTGTCCAGTTAAACACTTTTTTTGTTTTTCTTCATGATGGTATAAGACATCCACGGTGTGCTGCACTTTTTGCATGATCCTGAACAGTAACGAGGGGGGTGTAGAAGATGATGGATGGATGTTAAGAGATATTTCTCTCCAGTATTTGCTGAGAAAAAAAACAAACATATACATATATATATATATATATAACTGGTAAAAGCTCCACCATGTTCAGCAAGGGCATCATTCCTGAGCTCACAGGGACCCAAACCTATTTTACAGTTTGTCTCGGGGGCTCTCCGTGCTGGCTCATATTTTCTGTCAGCTCAGACTGAACTCACCACAGGCTTTTCTCAGAGACCTTCAAAATCACATGAAAAATAATTACAATAATCAGTTTTGAAGTCTTATTCCGCTAAAAAAGCAAAAAGAAATAAAGTCAACATTTATATGAAATATCTCTGTGCAAAACTGGTAATTTGATCCAAACAGAAGATGAGGACTAATGTGTTAGAGAAAATATTGAAGTGGGAAACGCAGGACCCAAGGTCACAAGAGTTTTGACAAAAAAGATTGACTGAATGCACAGTGGATTCCTCGCAGCGGTCTTTCGAACAACACTTCACACAGAAATATTTTCTATAGCAGCTTTAATGGGTTTTGCTTCCGTGCAACACAGATGAAGTAATGACAGGCTGCAGTTACTGAAAATGATTTTCCTCATGAAGTAAACAGACCAGACCAGTCTAGATACATCAGACTCATTTCAATACGCTTGGCATCAAATAGTAATAAATGTTATGAGCAACACAGAAAACAGAACATCCTTTAAAGGTTGAACTTGTGGTACACCGCACACAGCGAAAGGCAGTGACAGATAGTAATAAACCCACCACCCCTTCTGTGCACTCATGGGGCAGCAGCAGGGCCTCAAGACAGAGATGAATAGGTTTTGACAGCACATTACGAAGCCTCCAGGCTGGGCTGGGCAGTAGCGCTGTCTGCTGAAGGAGGGTGAAGGACACGAAACACTGAGACACAAACACATGTGGCATTCAGCTTCACTTTTATTACCCACATTAAACTGGTTTTTGTCATAAAAGCTTCATTGCAGGTTGGGAATGCATAATTGGATATATGAACAGTTTGTATCAAGGAAGTCCAGAAAGTTCAAACACTACTCTTCCCAATATGAGATTGGGGCAAACTGGTGCTGGTAACGAGGTGGGTGGACGATCAAGGAATACGCCGGAAAATCAACGCAATGTTTCTCAAAGTAACACTGGAGAGGATTTACATGTTTCCCCTTGTACAATTCAAAAGATCAACTGGGTCAACGGATCAAGGAATCTTGGGAATTTTAGTTCATAATGGGTACAAGGCTAAGACGGTGGGGTTGGGATTATTCTTTGACACCTCTGTCAAGCTTCAGAGAATAGAGCTACATTCACAAATGTTGCTTTGTCATTCTAAAAAATAAAAGAGGAAGCATTAGTTAACTTCGCCCATGGGTGCTGTTGACATCTCTGGACTCGGAGGCATCTGGGACAAAGCATCACGCTGTCAAAACTGCGTATTGTGGAAAGATTAATCAGATATCCTGATCTTTTTTTTTCCTTCAAAGTAAAGGTCAGCATGTACTGCAAACCAAAGATGGAAAAGGAAACCCAGACTTGTTTTAACAAATCCAAAAGTGATGTCCTGTCATGGTTCTAGCGTTGCATCAGTGAGATTTTACATCTCTTTAATTTTATGCAACGAACTATATACCACTACATAAATTAACTGTAACAAATATTTTTGAAAAAATCATTACTTAAAGCATTTTACTTTCTGTTTCTAGCTTCACATTTGGCATCCACCTGTGAGAAAAATAACAACTGTTTACCCATAGATATTCAAGTTAAATTATCTCAGGGTACAAGGCCATTATAATGACTTTGTGTATTTTCTAAAACAATCCTGTTTATTTCTCCGTTGCCACAGACAAGAAAATGCCTTTGATTATTTTCTTTCTTTCTTTCTTTCCTGCCAGCGACTATTACTTCATCAAAGTGGCACAAAAAAACATCCCCTGCTGAGAGCAAATGAAGTCAGTCATGTGGAGGTGCAGATGTGTGGAATCTGTGTAATTATCTGAGGAACCTTGAATGATTGTTGGAGTAAATGCAGGAATGCGCAGCACAGCTTCCCCATCCTCTATAGACTCATTCTGAACCAACCAGGATTCAGCAGCCTCCTTCAGGTGCTCTGCAAAGGGTGAAAAGAAGAAGAAGAAGAAAAAAGAACTCTACCCTTTAACTCTGTGCACACAATGTCACCTCTAATGGCTTTATTCACATGTGCGCACACAGACATGCAAAAACACCATGCATCAGCGGCAGAAGCTGAGGGTCAAGGACGTATTGGACCGAAAAGAGACTTTGTTGAGAGCTGATGGCCTTTCAAAAACAAACTCGGCGCCTTTGATGCAAAGAGACAGGAAGGAAAGAAAGCTATCAGAAAAAGCAGCTGGATTGGCTGTGACAAGCCACTGATGGGGTAGAAAGGCTCCTCTAATATAGAAAGCACTGCCATCAGCACTTCTGTGCCTTCAGGTAATGGGCAAATAACATGAATTCATTTCCTAGCTGATGCAGTCACCGTGTCTCACGTTCCTGCGAGAGCACTCTCTTTTGTTGCCCTGCAGGCCAACAAGGGTTTGCAGGAAAAGCGGGTGCATCTGGTCGTACTCTTCTTCCCAGCAGATAAACTTCAGTTTTTGTTTGTTGCTGCTGCTTCACATGCATTTTCTGATCATCCATAATGGAAGGAAATAAGGGAAACTCTGTTTCCAGGTAAACAAAAAGCAGCCATGCTATAAAATAGCTCTGATTTGCTTTCCCACTCGACAGATGGAGGTGAAGCTCCCTTTTCCGATTCGCTGCCGCCAGCCGACTTTCACTCAATTACCCGGTGGCATTTTTGTGACCTTGCGCAAGATGGTAATGACCTCGCCATCTTGCTGAGCTCTTCCTATTTCTTTTATTTTTTTATCCTTTATTTGAAAGGGTACAGAAAGCCTCCGTCACTGCAGGATTTGATTGATTCCTTCGGGGGATGACCTTATGTTAACCACGAGTATGACAGAAAATCCATCCTTGAGACTCAATTTCAACGCCTCCTGCTTTAGTCTCTCATTATACTGGAGTTAGTCTTGATTAAGCAGTGGTAAGAACTGTAGAGATAATAATTTAAACTCAACACAACCTTATTTACAGTGAAGCTACAATGCATATGAGTGCCAAGCATGCTTTATGTAGGTATGCTGCTGCTGTCAGCAGTGTGGAGCCTTATGCAACTGGACCTTCATGGTATTCTGCCTGAGCAATAAAACAAAATCATGTTGATTAATGATGGTGGACACAGCACCAAAATAAACACATTCAAAGTCACTGGGACACACATGGTTATCTTCTGAAATTCCATGAAATGCTCCTGCATCATGTGGAGGTCATTCTGTCCTGGGTTGGTGCAGGGGAGCCTCCAACATATTCAAGCAGACGCACCTGTATATTTAAAAGGGATTTATGCCGGAGGGGTGGGGATGGGAGTGTTTGAGAGCGTAGATTTGGGTATATAAAGTCACTACTAACTGATAAACTCTGGGACGGCAAATGTCTGAAAATTCCTCATGCAGATGTGCACGTCACTGTGACATCACAAACCCAGTGGCACACCGTCCTGCATCTGATTGGTCCACAAAGCTGCAACATCAATCTCCAAAGAGACACACATCGAGGACGAGTGGGTGGAGCTGAGTGAAGAGGCTGACTCCGCCCCCCTAAAACTGACCTCATGAAAGCCCTGTTGAGCTGCTGGAAATATTGTACGGCATCCCTGTGGTATTTTGACCAAAGCATACTACAGACAGCTCATTAAAAACCCAGAAAATTGTGTCAATGTTGATTTGTGTCAACAAAAAAAAACAAAAAACTTGCATAATATGTCTTTAGCATCCGTTGCTGAAAAAAAAAAAAGACAAAAAGGAAATTTTGTGAAAAAATATTCTAAATTGTACATTGCTGGTGTTGCACACAACACTGCCCAGCCTGTTAAAGACTGAAAAATCTGAAAGAGCCTGAATGACTTATCCTTGTAACGACATAGTGATGTCATCAGGTTTATCTAACAAACGTTTTTCAGTCAAAGGCCTGGCATGGACAACCAGGTAACAAATAAGAAGAATTTCAGCATTTTTAAAATTTTGTTGAGTTGCATGATGGGGACTGGAGGGATCAGTTTGAACTGGATGCTAAAAGTTGGTATAACTTTGTTCATTTCTTTGTTATTGTTGTTCTTTTGTTGTAGTTTTTAATCCTCTCTTCAGTTAAGTACTTAGAATCGAATGTAGAGGGGAATTTTTTTACTTTTTTTTTTAAATTAAAGTTAAACTTGCAACAGAAAGTGTGCAAAACAGTGAAGAGATTGGCTTATTTTCCAAAGCAAAGGTATCTTGAAGTCAGTGATAATTCTTCCAAGCATCTGCATCTTGTACAACAGCGAAATGGTGAAAATTGATCCTCATAAAACATAAAGAGATTATTACAGCTTTCTTCATAATCACTTGCCAAATGAGTTTTTCTCAGTCAGAACGCATTAACGCTGTAAGATGCTCCTCATCCTCCTCACATTACTGCACTCCAAACAGCTGCAGGCAAGGCTGACATATAATGCCACGATTAGTGGTGACAGCGAGCAGAGATTGCCATTTAAACACACGCTTGTGACTGCGGACGGGCAGCGGCACGAGGAGCAACAGTGCTGTGAAATGTCTAATGAAGTTCGGCGTTTGAGTTCCATATTTAAAACATCCGCTGCCTCATATTTTGGCTAAACTGTTTAAATGCTTCTTGATACAGTCACTGTCAGGTTGGCAGTACTACACTGACACCCTGAGGCCTCTGTGTCATTCTGTGTGTTTGCTTTTTTATTTAAAATATGCTTCTTTTTTTTTACTTTAACAACAGACTTATGACCAAAGGTTATTCCAAGTGATAAATGTGCCAATATCCCTTAATGTGTAATTTTAAAAAAAGCAGATTACATTGAGCTCTTGCAGTGAATTAAAGCAGCATGCACCCCAAATTCAATCTAAGCCGATGAAATCAATTTAAAGAGAGAAAGTTGTCCCATCAACATTTTTCATAGTCTGCAGAACAGCCCAGAGAGATATCATTTTCAGCTTCCTGGGGGAATATGCCACTGCTCATTTAATCTGCGGCTCCCTGCGACACTTCCCTCAGAGGAGTGGAAACAAAGGAGGCTGTGAGTGAGGAAAACACAACTCATGTTTCATTAAATCAGTGGGAAACCAGAAAGGAATCAATGCTCAAGGCATCTGCTGTTTTCTTATCCACAGACGCAGAAATCGCAGAAGACGTCGCAAATTGAAGCCTTTATATTAACTGCGAGTGACAGTTAATGCAGATTTACATGCAAGTGTGAATCCATTTATACTTGTGAGCATTTAGTAACATTTTCTGCACGTTCAGTGTTTTTGCTTAAAGGCTAAGTTGTGGCAAGGAAGTGGAAATGCTTACGTTTTGGGAAGGAAGTGGAAATGATCAGAAGACAGTGGAACATGAGAAGTTTTCCCAAAGGTAGTAGTAAAGAGCTGAAATAAATGTTAAGTTTGAGCAATTTGTGTGTGGCAGGGTTGAGAACAAAAATATCACTGTTTGAGATTGGGCGGGGGGGGGGGGGGGGGGGGGGGCCAAAAAGAAAAACCGAGTTTTTCTCTTTTTTTTTTTTTGTACCCCCCTTCCCTTTTCTGCCCCC
>JBAMYA010046087.1:0-11250 GCA_037176975.1 Arrhamphus sclerolepis | reverse complement strand
TACACATATACACACACGTTTATATATACACGAGGACAATCATTCACTGGCAAATCATTTCCACCTGATGCTTTCAGCATTTTTATTGATCAGTTTATTTGATCAACAGATCAACTAAACATGTTAATTTAACAGTTTGTAGGCCAGGGAGCAAAACCTGAAAGAAAATCTCTGCTTAGATAACTCTGACAATATCAGTAACATCTGAAAGACCAACACCTGAAGTTCAGGACCCAGCACTTGCAGTTCAGAACTCAGCATCTGAAGTTCGGGACCTGAAGCTCAGGAACCAGCCCCAGCACCAGACCCTCCCCCACTCCCACAGGTCATGTGACCTGTCTTACCTCTCGTATTCCTGGTTGTCACGGTCGCAGCGAGCATCCTTGTGCTTCTCCCAGTCCTTACCGTGGCGGCAGGTGGTTAGCGAGATGATGTCCTTCCCATTGTGAATATGGTGAAGGGCGTTCCTGGTGTCTGACCCGATTCCTGTCAGGTAGCGCTTCCCCTTGAACATGAGCAGGTACTTCCTGCGCGGCGGTGTGCTGTTCCTGACCAGCCAGCCGGGCTCACCACCCTTCTGCGGGTGGTCCTTGGAGAAGAGTGGGATAGAGATATCAAAGCCAGGTCGGAAGTGCTCTGTGTTGGGGCTGGCCTTGGCCAACATGGCCCAGCCCACATCAAAGCCCAGGTCTTCCGTGTAGTTGGGCCAGGTGCCCGAATACAGGTTGAAGATCAGGTGGTTGCGCCCATCATTCCAAAGCGGGTACCCGCGGATGCGCTTGTCCACATCGGGGATGAACTGTGCAGACAGCTGGTCCCGGTCCAAGGTGTCGATGCCGAGCACAAACAGGCATGCCTCCCGCGGGTCTGCCGTGTAGTAGCGAGACTCCACGATGGAGGTCAGGATCTTTCTATAGCTCTCCGACAACCGTTCACCCTTCTCAGATGGGTAAACGTAGACCCGAAACCCGTCCCGGCCTCTGCGTCGACACAGGGAGAAGTCAAAGCAGGTTTCCATTCGGCAGCGGCTGTCCTTGTAGACGGATGTCCGCACCTGCCGGTACTGCCGTGGTGACTCGCCCATCCCTGGGTCCGTCTGGAGCTCATCCGGGCCTGCGTAGTGGGGCAGGAAGGCTCGGTCGGTCCAGTTGGGCCAGGGCCGCCACATTTCGCCCTGGTGGTGGGTCAGCAGGTGCAGTAGGCGGAACTGGACACCCCCACCCCAGTAGACCAGAACCAACCAGCAGCACGCACACAAGCCCAGCAGAATGTACTTCTTACGGGCCTGCATGGGGGTGTCACGGGCCACCGTGACCATCAGAGTCCACCAGAATGCCGTCACAGTCCACTTCAACACCAAGAGAGAACAGCATCAGCAGGGACCACGGAGAAGCAGTTTTTGCTTCACTTGAACCTGGGGACAACCTTAACCCATTTCCAGCATTAGATTGGGGCTTGGTCCTCTGCAGTTCCCGGGTCTCCTCAGTCTGTCAGAGACCCACCCATCTTCTCTCAAATATGCATGTTGGAGGATTTCAGAGGGTCTTGGCAGGTCTGAGAGGGTCTCGGCAAGCCTTGGCTGATCTTAGAAGGTCTTGGTGGGTCACGGTTTTACAGCTTCACTGAGGAAAACGAAGGATGATTCTTCTCCAGCAGGTCAAGCACTCCATGCTGAACCATCTGGTCGACCCGACCCCCTGATGAGGAGAAAGCAAACAGGAGTTTAGGTGAGCACACAGAGGTCACTGGGTCCTTGGTAAGCCAATTCTCTTGTGCTTGGATATTGGTTTCAGACTTTGAAATGGAGATTTGGAAATGCAGGAGAAGAGGAAGGAACAACAGGTTTTTATTTTACCTTCGCAGACTTAAGGCGTATCAGTCTTTAAAACCTGATGACCTGAAAACACCTAATCACCTGGACTCTTCATGAAAGGTTCTGATAGAATGACCTTCATCTGGAGACTTTAGCTATCTGCATCTGGTTCTTTCATCTGGACCTTTGGTCTGGACCCTTCATCTGCTCCATCCATCTGATCCATCTTCACCTGGACCCTTCATGAAAAGTCCATATAAATTGATCTTCACCTGGTTACTTCACCAAACCCATCATCTGGTGGCCCAGACTTTTCATCTGATCTCTGCGTTTGGGCCCTTTACCTGGACCCGTCATCTGGTCCCATTATCTGGACCTTTCACTGTGACCCATCTTCTAGTCTCTTCAACTGGACCCTTCATCATAGGCATCTCCAGATGAAAGGACCTTCATGGGCTCTGTTCATCTGGACCTTCACTTAGACCCTGGAGTTCTGGTAGCCAATGTTGTAGAGATGTTCTGGAAGCAGACAGATATTTGGATGGTGTGTTTCTGTTGGCAGCCTCAGTCATCAAACATCTGGTTCCAGCCAACTCAAATGCAGCGGTGCGGTTTGACTAAAATTAAACATGATTATAGCCTGACAGACAGGAATGTGGCTTTCTGTGGTTTCTGCAGTGTTTTGGCTTCTCTCAGTATTTATGACCCATCATACTGACCTTGTGGAGGTGTGTTTGGATTTCTCAGCCCATTTCAGCTGTTCAGGCAGAAAAGTGACCTCTATGTGACAGAAACTGAAACCTTCTGAACCCTTTCTGTGGTCCACGGGTCTGGAAGGTTCACTGGCCTGTAAGGTTCAGTTAAGGACTAAAGGACTTTCTAACCCCAACCCAAACCCCTTGATGATACATAAAGTCATTCTAATTCTGATTTAATACAGAACTGAACACTGATCAATCATTCCAGGACACTGACCCAGTTAGGATGAAGGCTTGTTTCTGAGCTCTTGTTGTTATCATCAACCTGCAGCAGGTTTTGGGTTTTGACCCTTGACTGCAAGAGCAGAATTGGACGTGCTCACTGCGATGTCAACCCCGGGTATCTGAAGCTGGTGGAGGCCAGAATCTAACCCTAACCCACCATCCATCTATCCATCCATCCACCCGTCCATCCATCCATCATCTATACCCGCTATTTCCTGTGCAGGGGGTACGGGGATCTGCTGGAGCCTGTCCCAGCTCTCTCCAGGCAAAAGGCAGGGGACCCACCAACCAGTGAATCCAAAAGTGGGTGGAACTAGTAGATCTGGACCCCCCCATTTTGGACCAGACCAGCGCACCAAATTCAATAGCATGCACTTTTTTGATTTCTTCAATGTGTAGACCAACTTTGCAACTCTTTCCTATAAAATCACATTCCTTAAGCTGTGCAATGAGAAACATAAATCAGTGAATGGACTCTGTTTTATCGAAGGCTCAGGACAGGCACAGTAGTCAATGTCCTCCTGCTCTCTGCTCTCCTCGACTCTCTTCTCTCTTTCAAGGACACTCTCTTTCTGCAGCTATCTCTACCTAGGCCAAAAAAACGTGAGACTGTGGTATATTCTGTTTGTTTGTTTGTGTTTACATAAGAATCCAGTCAGGTCTGGAATTATTGAATTCTCTGAAAAACCACACAGCTGCACTGGCATGACACATTCTTAAAAAGTGTGATTTTCTTTCATTGTAGCCTACACTGTCTTAGGAAACCAATATCCAGCCCTGACCGTGTGTTCTCTATCAGTAAAAGTTAATTTTCTCATGAACTGTTTATCACAGCGAGTGGTGACAAACACCACTAGAATGCTTACGCTGTGCACTTTCACACAATATTGCTGGAATAGATGGGATGCACATGATGTCACAGCAGCAGATATCACCATGGTTAGACCCCACTGAGTTGCAGAAAGACGGAGCTGAGCGGCAGCTCAGTGGTTTAAATACCGTCTAAACTTAAAAACAATATTAAAAATTGGGGAGGAGCTGATGTGCAACAGATTGTATGAACAGGTGTGAAAAGCAGTGGGAGCTGTATTTTTTCAAAAGGAAAGAAGCTGCGCTATAATGCTTGCATGAACACAGTATTTAGAGCAAGACAGAAATAAACGTGATGTTCTGCAAACTCAAAGTATTTGAATAGCTTTAACATAAATGTCAAGTCAGTCTAGATGTGCTTATGTCTCAGTTTCCAACCTTAAACATGAAATAGTGGCGAAATATCCAAGGTAAAGCCAAAATGCTCTGTAAGTTTAGATCTGCAATGAAAAACATCATAAACATCTGTAAAATGTGAAAATGTCCAGTCCAGTTGTCCCTAATTTCATGTCATATTCCACATTTTCCCAGGTCTCGCTGTGTTTACTGCGACAGTCTGTTGTGTTGAGTGAGGTTTGCTTTGCCACTCAGTCTGACTGAGAGGGGCGTGGCCTAGAGGAGAAGTGATGTAAATGCATACCATCTATTCTGAAAGAATTCTGTGCAAGGCTGCCATTAGATGTAGGCTTTCTAGCTGGATGATTATGTTGGTCAGTCAGCCACCCTGACATAGTAGACTGGCCAGGCAATATGATCACTGACGGCAGATAAGATTCATAGCTTACCTTGAACTATATTCACCTGGTATCTCGAACTGTGAAAAGCGTAATTGTTCTTAAAGCAGCACAGCTAACCTCAGGTTCAACATATTCACGAGAGCCACTGTCAGAACTGCCCCCACTGCAGTCCCATTAGCCACGGGGGCTGATGAAAGTCTTGCTATGAAACACATGGAATTTTGGAACATTTGGCTGTGTCTGCTGGAAGAGCCTGTCTCTTTTTCTTGCGCAGTTTCTCTGCGCCTCCTTTTGTTTTCTGTCCATCTCCTAATCATTTATAGTCTAAGGTTCTAACAGATCATGAACTGCAACCGGCACACTGAACCAAAGAGAGGAGGTTTTTCACAATATGATTGGACCAGCTTCGTATCAGCGTGTTGAGGACTGGTGGTTAGGAGACAAACTCTTGTGCTGACTTTTTCTTTATAATACCAAATGCATTACGCAGGCAGAACCAAAGCAATATACATGAAGCACATAGGTATGTAAAAATAATGACTTAAATAATAATCATTATAATAATACTCTACTTTTCATAACTTTATTACATATTGGTTGTTTTCAGTCGTGCTGGCCTCCAAAGGCATAATCCCCCTCTCTTTCTCTGAACATGGATTGTATGTCGGGAGGGAGTAGGTTTTTTTCTGGCAGGTGGGAGGGTGTATTATCTGTATTTGTTTAATGAAGTTATAGCCTGTGGATAAAAGCTCTTAGTGAGTCTGGAGGTTCTGGATTTGATGGACCTGTAACACCTGCTGGAGGGTAGCAGTTCAACCCTCACAATCTGCTGCAGATGATATGCAACAGATTATGAGCCATTTCTCCTCTGCAACTGACATGTTTGGTTTAAAGATCAATATATCCAAGACTGAGCTGCTCTTCCAGCCTCCTCCAATGTCCACAGAACTACCAGAGGCTATTACAATACATGATGAACCATTGAAAACAGCCAAGTCTTTTACTTACCTTGGCAGCACTGTTACAAACACCAACTCTGCAGATTTGGAGGTGGAGAAGAGGATCCAGTCCGCCACGAAGGCCTATGGCGCTTTACAAAGGAGACTCTGGAGCTGTCACAACATAAGCACAAAAACCAAGGTGAAGGTTTAGTGAGCTGCAGTCCTCCCTCGCCTGCTCTATTCCATCGAGTGCACCACACTTTATCATAGACACATTAAGGCTCTGACAAGACTTCAGCTTCGCCACCTATGCTCCATTCTTAACGTCAAGTGGCAAGATCATATCCCAGATGTTGAGGTACTGCACTTTGCACATAGGGTCAGTTTTGAAGGCCTTATAGCCGTTTCACAGCTTGGCTGGACAGGGTTAGGGTTCAGTTACATAGGATGGCCAACAGCAGGCTATCAAAAGCTGTGTTCTACTCAGAAATGCAACAAGCAAAAAGGACCTATGGAGGACAAAAGGTGGTTTCAAAGATGTCTTAAAGTTGCATATGAAGAGAACAGGCATCCCACGTGATACCTGGGAAGAGGAGGCACTTCAGAAAGCCAAATGGAGAGAACAGCTGAGGACGGCAACATTAGCCATAGAAGAGAAGCGCAGCAGGAATATCAGCGTTCACATGGCTGATGTCACTAAGCAGCAACTTCAGGCATTTTCCAACAATTGTCAACGTTACTGCAGATCCTGAGCAGGTCTGACAGCCCACACGAGAGCCTGTCTGAGATTGGCCACTACTCAAGCAAAAGACAAGATATACGTAGAGGGGAGGAGCAACTGATGATTTTTTTCTGCTGTCTTAATGATTCTCTGGAGAGCTTTCTTATCTGCACAGATCATCCAGTAAACCACACAGAAATGCAACAGCCCAGGATGTTCTCCGCTGCAGATCTGTAGAATGACACCAGCAGCTTTTCACTCAATTTTTCCTGAGGATCCTCAGGAGGTGGAGGCACTGTTGTGCCTTTTTAACCAAGGCCGAGGTGTTTGATGACCTGTGCCAACTGTCTGTAGCGAGTTTTGCATCCATTACCCCAAATCTCAACAAAGTAAGTTAAGTAAGATTGAATCTGTGTGCAGTACAGAATATTCATAGATTTGAAATTAAGAAAACGCCTTCCGTTGCTAAATGCTTTTGGAATTTTTTGATCTTACTTGGTTCAGCTATGGTTTCCAATTGAATTTATGATCTATTATTGTCCCTAAAAAGGTGTTTTCATATACTCTTCTTAAGTCAATTCTTTCTATCCTTAAACCTACCTGAATTATTAAATGAGTTTTACGATTTCCAAAAATCGTAAATTTAGTTTCATTCAAATTTAAAGATAACTTTTGACATCAAACCACATTTCCTTCCTTTATTCCAATGCTACCAGCCTGGCATTGGAGTGGACGACTTTGTGATCTTCCTGCAACATCGAGCTCTCTCCCACCTGGAAAAACCTGGAAGTACTGTAAGAAATGTTCTTGATTTCTCCAGTGCTTTCAGCACCATACAACCGGCACTTTTGAGGGACAAGCTGGAGCACTCCGGGATGGACCACCACCTCACATACTGGATTTTGGATTACCTCACCAGCTGTTCACAGTATGTGAGGACCCGGGACTGTGTGTCCGACATGGTTGTGTGCAGTACAGGAGCCCCGCAGGGTACTGTTCTGGCTCCACTCCTCTTCATCCTTTAAACAGCAGACTTCTCCTACAACAACACCACTTGTCACCTGCAGAAGTTCTCCAATGACTCTATCATTAGCCTCATCACAAATGAGGATGATAGAGAGTACAGGGATCTGACACAGGACTTCATGGACTGGTGTCTGCAGAACCACCACCAGATCATAGCAGAGAAAACTAAAGAACTGCAACACAACTGCACTTTGCAGGAAAGGCCAGAGCAGACTCTATCTGCTCAGGAGACTCCTGAAGACTTTCTATGACTCTGTGGTGGCATCAGCCATCTTTTGTGGAATGGTCTGCTGGGGGAGCATCATCTTGATGGCTGAAAGGAAGAGACTTGACAGACTGATCAAGAAGGCCAGGTCTGTCATGGGATGCCCGCTCGACCCAGTAGAGGTGGTGGGAGAAAGGAGGATGATGGCTAAGCTGTCCTCTATGATGGAAAATGACTGTCACCTTCCTGCAGAAGACTTTAACAGCTCTCGAGAGCTCCTTCAGTGACAGGCTGCTTCATCCGAAGTGCACGAAGGAACATTATTGCAGGCCCTTACTTCCTGCAGCTGTCAGACTTCACAACCAGAGCTCCCAGTAGACCACACACTCACTGAGACTCAAACAGTTTAATTAATAAATGTGCATTAAAAAATACTCATGTGCAAAAGCAACTACTCCAATATCTCAAAATGTGCAATGATGTAAATTATGGAAAAAGTGTATATAATGGGCTTTTTATACTGTTTATATTGATGCTATTTTTTATATTACTATTTTGGTATTCTCTCTTCTGCTGTAATGATGGAAATTTCCCCTCCGTGGAACCAATAAAGGAATAATACTCAGCTGTATTTATCCTTGAAACCACATGAAGTTAATCAATTAAGCTTATTAGATGCAGGAATTAAAGATGTTCAGACCTGGATGATGGAAATTTCCTGCTTCTTAATGCAGATAAAACTGAACAGGGTTCTTCCCTTTTGAGACCCACAGTGGTGCTGCCAGTGCTCGCAGTGATGATGTTGGGTCCTATCGTTGGTGATGTTGGGTCCTACCATGATGATGTTGGGTCCTACCATGATGATCCTACCATGGTCATGCTGGGTCCTCCATGGTGATGTTGAGTCCTACCATGGTGATTTTGGGTCCTACCTTGATGATTATCGAGATTCATCACCAGATTATTTTTTATGATTTTAGAAACAAAGAGTAGAAACATTCTCCCAACATCCATCATGCAGTTAAATATTTGCGTAAAGATGGGAAACACCGACCAAAGGTGTAACAGTACCACTGATAACCAGATATATTGTAACTGGACAGGAAGGTGCAACGCTTAGTGTTGAATCAAATCACTTTCTGACACAATAGCATAATGTACCCAATTGAATGCCACACATAACCTTGTTGGTAAACGAAAAGTTTGGATCGAAAGACTTGGGGCCAATAGTGCAAAGGGCATCTAAAATGAATTGGAAGGCAACAGACAATCCGCTGATTTTCTTGTCTCTGGAAAAGACAATGATAAAAATTTTGTGTGGCATCCACATGATTGCAAAACCTAGAGAAATCATTATCACTGCGTGTGATTTTCTGCAGACGATGCAACTCATTGAAGAGTAGAATGAACTGAAACAAAACATGCTGGAGCAGGTTTCAAAAGAATTGCGGTCTAAGCATGAGACAAATGTAGGGTTATTAAAGTAAAACTCAAGTAAAACATTAGACTTCCAAGGCGACCACAATACCCTTTGAAAACTGAAGCAGAGCAGGGTACAAGTGAGACCATAGAAGGGTTGTTAAAGGCCAGAGTACTAGATAAGACAGATAGCTTTTGTAACACACCAATATTGCCTGTGAGAAAGGCAGATTCCAAGTTCCGACTAGAACATGACTTGCATGTAGTAAACGAGATTATAGAAGATAGCCATGCAGAAGTGCCCAACCCCCATACACTGCTGACCAATGTACCAGCTGAGGCTACGTTTTTATTCTTACTGATTTGTGTACATGAGGACTTTCAACATTTGTTGGCTTACAATGCTCATATCAGAGGTGCACAGTCTGGATCACTGTGCAAGGGGGGAAGTAGTGTAGCATCTTGAAAACCGCTATTATCTAGAAAAACAGGGAAATTGGTCACCGTACCAACATTCCAAGCAGCTTCTTTCTTTACCAAACAACATCCAAAATCAGGACTCTAGACCCGGATCCAAAACCAGAACCAGAATCAGAACCAGACTTCAGGACAATAATGATAAAAATCTGGAATATTAGTTTCATAGAGAAGTTAAAGGTGTGATTTTACAACTAAATGTGCATTTAATGTCAAACAGCTGTTGAAAACAAAAATCAGACTTTTGTCATTTTACAAAAAAAAAATTCTAATTTTCTGACTTAAAGTTGTATTTCTATTACAAAATGTTTTTATGGAAAAATGTTGCAATCTTTGAATGACGTCACTATTTTTTGTTAAATATGAGTTTCTTTATGATTGCAGAAATAAATGACTAAAATAGTTATAATTATATTATCCTGGATTCGATTTAGATCACATTATGATTTTATCAGAATTATATTTACTAAATTACATTCATTTATCTGAGACCTCAATAATGTCTTGGTTAGACCCAAATACACCTGTTCTCACCTGTAAACTGTCTGCTGCGGTTCGGTGCCGTCCCAGCGTTCTCTGAGATCCGGATCAGCGCTGGGCGGAACGGCTTCCCCATAACCGAATCTCAATGCGGGGAGATGAGGGGGCGCGTGCTCGTCAGGGCCGCCTCCATCACCGCAGACCTGATCCAGATCTCGGACCCTCTTCAGAACCAGCAGAATCCGGACCAGATCAAGACCTCGGACCCTCCTCGGAACCAGCAGAACCCCGACCTCACGTGTTTACGTGTTTACATGCCCGTGCACAGCTCTTGTGCGGTAACAATAAACCGGAAACGAGTGCGCATCGCACTCCTCCCCCCTCCTCCCCCCAGCAGACTGCTTCCCCGCTTCCCCTCCTCCTCGATGATCCTTCTTTTCACACCGCGCACATACATTCGTAGATCGTTTCAGCGAGCACGCGCGTCTCTCTCCGCTGGGATGTGACCGATAAATGTGCGTGATCCATTTCTGCACATCCACAACAGTCCAAGCCGAAGATAACCCGCACCCCTCGCGGCATCTGATTGGTTTAGGAGCAGCTGGACGCCCAGGCGCACATCTGGAGGCACTACTGTATGGCAAACCCCCTCCACCCAGTATACACCACTTTAATCTGAAGGCGCTTTGAGTATGGTAAACCCCTCCGTCCATTAAACACTACTTCGGTACTTTTGTCTGGTAATCTGGTTCTCAACTGCTTTCAGGGAATTTCTTCAAAAATCTGCGTAAAAATTTAAGTAGAAGGTTGATGAAAAAGTTAATTTTAGTGTTAGTGATTTTAGGTTCAGTGTTTTTGTGTCTTCCTCTGTTTTGGCTCTACCCTGGCTCTATCTCAAATCTGCTATGTTCACTACTTCTCTTTTTAAATTTAGTATCAGTTCTGATTGTTAAATCCAAAATATATATCAGTTCCACAATTTTAACCTTTTAAGTAACAGCTAGATAACATATTACTTCTAATATGTCAGTAGAAGAGGTCTCTAGGGGGTCAGTAGAGGTACTGCAGCCTCTAGTGGTTGGTGGTGTAACTGCAGCTTCTAGTGGTTGATAGAAGAACTGCAGCCTCTGGTGGTCAGTAGAGGAACTGCACCCTCCAGTGGTCAGTAGACAAACTACAGCCTCTAGTGGTCAGTAGAAAAACTGCAGGATCTCGTGGTTAGTAGGCAAAGCAAGTTTATTTCTACAGCACAATTCATACACAAGGTAATTCAAAGTGTTTTACATTTATACAAAAATCACAAGCGGCAAATAAAATCATTCCACAAAACATAGAAATAATCAATAATTAATTAAATTAAAAATGAGGGGTGCAGAATAAAAGTATAATTTAAAATTTAAAGATTAAGTAGAAGAGAAAGTGAAAATAGATGAAAACAGCAGTTAAAACTACTTTTGTTTTTGGTTCTAAAATCCAGGCTTAGAATAACTGTAAATTTGGTACTTTATTGAAATGCAGCTGAGAACAGGTGGGTCTTTAACCTGGATTTAAATAAACTGAGTGTTTCAGCTGATCTGA
>JBAMYA010046086.1:0-35996 GCA_037176975.1 Arrhamphus sclerolepis | reverse complement strand
TATCTATACCCGCTATTTCCTGTGCAGGGTCACGGGGGTCTGCTGGAGCCTATCCCAGCTTACTTCGGGCAAAAGGCCGGGGTACACCCTGGACAGGTTGCCAGTCCATCACAGAAGTTGCCAACAATGAAAAGAAACTGAACTTATTAATTAGAACTTATTTTGTTGTTCAAAGTGAGCACTAAATGGGAAGCATATAAATTAGCATGGTACATGCTTTCTTTGGTGTATCCTTCATTCAATTGAATAACCTCCTATCTGTATAGGAACTGAAGAAAACAGGACCAGCTTACACAGAACCATTTTAAACGACTTGGGGGACAGGTGGAAAAACACCATTAAAGCCCAGATTGGAGAAGGTGAAGCTCTAGAGCAAATTCACCTTTTATGGTCAGCCACAGTCTTGTGTTTTAGGAATACAGCAGACTGTTTTCTGTGACTTAAAAGCTGTCTTTTCAAAATCTGTGGGCTGTAAAGGTTTGGTCATTTATTACATACAAGCTAATGGTTCAATAAGGTAGCTTGTGTGTTCGATTTCAATCGAGTGGTAAACGGGGGGGGATTAAAAAAAAAAAAAAAAAAGAGGAAACAGTGAAAGGGCTGATGAGTTTACTATCCACTGCTTAATGTCAAAGTGTAGTCTACTGTAACCGGAGTGAGGCTTCCCCTTGAGGGCAGCTTTGGTGTCATTTTCCCAGCCTGAGCACAAACAAAGTGTCTGTCACTCAGTCCTCTCCCAAATCCTCTTCTTTCTTTCACCCCTGTGTTGTTTTAACGACCTGAGCTTTTAGGCTTTGCTTTTTCATTTGAACTTTCACTCATGTAGACTTTTTCCTTCTTTTGTTCAATGAAATAAATCACTATTTTCCCCATTTTCCTCCCCTTTCATGTGCAGCACAATCCACTGCCTTCTTGGAATACCGCTAAACACTAAATCACTTGTTTTAAATAGTGTTGCACGATACATCGGTCCGGCGATATGCATCAGCCAATATATGACGTCTTATAACTTGTTGGGATCGGTCTGATGCAAACAAATTCTGGCCGATGTCAACAAATTTTCTGACTTAAGCCGCCATATTTACTTGGGTCACTGTGCGAGTCTGTCTGCAGTGAGATGTACTGTGTGGGAGAGGGAGACTGTAAAAGAAAGGGGCGGAACTTGTTCAGCCATGCGCAGCACAGCACTATGTAACATGATAACAGCTACTCCGCAGGCAAAGCCAAGCGCTATGCTAAGCTACAACCCTCAGTGAAAGTTGAATGTGTCCATCATTTGGCAATTTAAAGAAGGAAAAAAAAAAAAAAAAAAAAAAAAAAAAAAAGTGTTTAAAGAGGACATTCGTATTGCATTATCCAATACCTGCGAGAGCAACATAATGCACAGAGTAAAATCATTCAACACCAGCAATTTGAGCACTGAAGAACCACCTTCATAGCTACGGCATGTACAAAGAGCATGAGGACAAGGATAAGGCAACAAGTAAAAACAAAAGACCAAAAAAAAAAACCCAAATGCAGTACAGTGGTACCTTGAGTTACAAGTATCCCAACACAGTGTTTTGAGTTACAAGCCATCAATTCTTTTTCTTTTTGCTTTGACTTGCGCACAGAACTATGAATTATGAAGCTTCAGGAATACCACCTCTAGTGAATCCAGTCAGCATCACGTGTCACTCGTTCACTTCACTAACCCGAACCCTGTCCAAGAAAGCATCATTTGTGTTTTGTGCAGTTGTTTAGCCTCGCTTTAAGAGTTCATAGAAAAGAAACACCCAGAAGAAGGAAAAAAAAACTTGCAACTGGTCGTGCTGCTGCGCTATATAATGACACTCACTCACTCATTTCTGAAACATTCTGAAAGGCAGGGTTAAACAAACCTCCTTGGACAGTTTTTTATTGAAACGTGCTGCCGATGAAAGCGAGGAAGGCGTGGCAAATAAGCCAATTGTCAGTGAAGATGATTGCTCCCCCTCCCCCAAAAGTGGCAGACCTCCTCTGCCAGCATCTTCCATCAGTGTTTGATCCCCAAGATAAATACACTTTTATTGTATTTTAATATGTCCTCATACAATTCTTATTTATATATAAATTTAAGCGGTAAAAAATAATTGGGGTGTTTTGTTTTTTTTTTAAGGTGGAATGTAACGGATTAATGGCATTTCATTAATTTCAGTCGGGAACATTGATTTGACATATGAGCTGATTGACTTACAGCTCTATCAAGGCACAAATTATATTCGTAACTCAACGTACCACAGTATTGCTCACCTTGTAGTGCTAAATGTAGCCATTTAAGTGGTGCTCTTATTACTACAATATTTTTTATTTTTACATTTATTTATACCATTTCTATTTGCTGCTATTACTTAATGTAGCCCAAGTTTAGTTTTGCACTTTGTCCTGCAGTTTAAAGTAGCTTAATTTAAAAAATGAAGCTGAAGTTGTTGACTGCCATATTTTGGCCAAAAACTATACCAGTCTTTTACAGTGAGCCTTTATATAAATAAAGAGCCATGTCAAATTTTGAAATTTACAGTGGCGTTTTCCAGTCTGTGCCAAATTTGATACATTATAGAATTTCTACATACATCAGTATCGGCATCGGTGGTGACTGGAGATATTTATATTGGATATCGATATTGTCCAAAATTTTCACATCGGTGCTTCACGTAGTTTAAAAAAAAACAAAAAAAAACTGTTACTTTGTATTCTCAAAAAGCTTGTTTTTAAATCATGATTCTTCTTCTTCCTCCTCTAGTTGTTCCCTCCATTTCCATCACCTCCTGTTTCATGCTTCACCTCCCTTCTTTTCGCACCATACTGAATTTTCTAATCAAATATCCCTAGTCTCTTTCCAGGAATTGGGTCTGGACTAATTCCCCATTACAGAGATTGATGGACCACTTGCTCAGACCAATTGCTGGCCAGCTCTACATAATTGTGTAGGCAGCGAGCGTGTACATGCAGCAGCAACACCCAGCAACAAGCAGCTTCATGTCCTTACAGCAGTTTTTATTGAACTCAATCCATCAATCTGTTTGGATACAACTGTTAGAACAAAGTCTAAGTCTACAGTTGCCTTTTCAATCTAGGTAGACAAAAATGGATCTTTTTTTAAAGTATCTCTGACATATACGTCAGTCTACTGGTGTTGGTTTAGTCTGCAGCATGAGTTCTTTGCATGGAACAAAACACTAAAATTTCAAATTAATTCAATTTTGAAAAGGTTTGAGTTTGTGCTTCTGTTACAGATTTACAATGTGACATCAACAATATTAAAAAAAAGAAAAAAAACAACAGAACGACCAAATGGTGCCAAAACCATCAAAGAATAACAATTTAGTTTAAGGTGCAGCGCAATCTCTGCCTGGATGTGTTTGTGTCAGAGCAACATGAAAGCTCCCAGTGTCATTCAGTTTAAAAATAGAGCAGAGAAAGCCGTCTTTGTGTTTGTTCCTTTCAGTAGACAAGACAGTTCCACAAAGTGGCTGACTGTTGTGCTTCTGTGTGAATGTGCATGTTTTCTGAATACTCTGTGCATTCATTGAACACTTCACCCCTGATTGCAAGGGTCGAACACACTGTGGGTTGTCCTCCTCGGGCGAAGAAAAAGGAAAGAAAAAATGTGTGTAATACACACACAGACAAAAAAAATTCATATATCTATACACATACACACATGTCTGTGTAAATGACTGCTTTGTGCAACACTCCTGGGATTATGAACAGCAACCCATTTCCATTTGTTTGTCACCTCTTATCAAAACGCAAACTCATCCTGTTCTAACAATCAACCTTGATTTGCCAGAAACTTTAGCCTCAGGAGCACTATTCAGTCAGGGATAAACGGAACACTGTTTCCACAGAGCCTGGCTGAACTGAACAAATGGCCTTTAGTTCATGTTGGGTTACTTCAGGAACACAACACCTTGTATGGTGTGTTCTAGAGGAACTAGTTTACCAACTTAAAAGACTGAAGTGCTTAAAGTTTGTGCATTTTTAGCATTTACTGATAATACATTTGAGGCACGGAATTCCAGTAAATCCCAATCTGATCATTCTTTAATATTGCAAACTTAAATCACACAGTTTGTAGACAGCTCCTGTCTGTTTCCTATTAATTTTGTGAGGTACAGAGCCAACAGAAAATCAGCTGCCTTGGCCAGTGAAAATCTCAAATGCAACTGCTGAGACTTCCTCTGTGCAAGCAGTTAAATAGAGCAAAGATCACTCAAAAATCGCAACTATTATTATTTGGCCGGTTCCTATTTTAGTCACTATATCTAAAAGGTGAAGAAAACAAAGATGATCCCTCAGCAACAACAAGGGAACCCTTGGAAATGTTAATAACTTTAAATTTTACAGCAACAACTGAATTAAATCATTACTGAGGAATGTGTCAGAGAAGTAGGCATTGAAGAGCAGTAGAGGTAGTAAATGTCTATATGTCAGCAGTGCACAGGACTGATGTCTTCAATTGACCATTAATCTCCACATTAATCTCAGCACATCAGGTACTAACTGGTTTGGGCATCTTTCTCCTCTCTCCACCCTTCCCTTGTAGCTGATTAAACAAAAAGAAGTCGTCGTCCGTCTTCCTGCCTCTCTCTGGGGCACCAGCGCCTGAAACAAATCACAACAACAAAATTAAAAATTACAAATTCATGTAATTATTGGACTATCATGTGTGTGTGCATGTGTGCTGTTTTTTCCATTTGTACATCTGATAGAACATTAGTGCGACTGCAAGAAAGAAAAGGTATTTCAATTTATTGATTTTATTTTAAAAATCACATCTGTTGACAAACTACATTTTGGGCCACGCTGTATTAACCCTCTAAAACAGTTAAATAGGCATTATATATAACAGTGATTTTACCTGAACTACTACTGAAATTGTTGCTGCTTTGCTTACATGTCATCTTTAACGCCATGTTCCTGTATTTTTCATACATCTTTTATCTGTATGCCCATGACTAAAATTACAAGGGTTTAGGGCTATAAATATTTATTTAACAAACACAGAAAAGAAAAAAAAAGATTAAAATCAGATCTCATTTTTTAAAACAAAGGAGTACCAATTTCAGTATCTAGTCAATTATCATGGACTTATTTTATCTAGAAGAAAATACAAGCAAAGCACAACCACTGACACTTCTGTTAATATGCAACTACTAATGAGCTCCGCAACTTTGATACAAAAGAATATTTTTTGTCCAAATGAAGATAGAAATATCCAAATGATTATACACTACAATCAAAAAAAAAAAAAAACTAAATTCTGAGCTGTGCTTTCAGGGAATAAGAAGTGGAGTAGGACAGAGAAGAAGAGAAAACAGCTAGTTATGTACATGGAGAACTGGAAAGAAGAGGAATAATAAGAAACCATGGAGAAGGAAATAAAAACATAAGTAGAAAGAAAAAAAGATGCTTTGCTCCTTTACTCTTCTCTCCATTATTCCATCCTTGACGCGACTTTGTAAAAATGTCCCTTCACTTATCTTGCACATGTTCTGATAGTTATCCACACATTGTGGTTTTACCTAGGTGGTCTTATGATAGAATGTAAAATAAAGCAGTGGTATCATGCGTGAAATAGACCTCTTGTGCCAGCAAGTAAAAATAAGATTTGAAGTACAAAACTGAGCTCAGATAGCATTGGAAGATATAGAATCAAAACTGATAAGACCACTCATATAAGGTTTATGAAATATTTTTCCATTGCATTTTGGTTTCAAAACTTTTCAAACAATTTCTATGTGCAGGATAAACTGTATTGTTCATAAACCTCCCGTTTGCACAGTTTTGTAAAAAATGACTTGCATTTGTGTCAAACTTGCAGCCAGATATGCAAATTGTACCTAAAACTCAGATCTAACTGGGAACTATACAGCTCTTAACCAATTGTGTGTGCCTAACAGAAGTCAGTAGAACTCACAAACTTTTTAATGCCTCTAACTGTCCTGAATATTACAATTTCCATTAGAATCTCCAAAGCTGAGAGAAGGGATTGCCACATTTCTGACATGCACTGAATAGTCTTGAGGTTCACTGCTAATCTTAAGAGTCACATAAGAGAGCATAATATAGTCCATAAAAGTGTTCTGCTTCAGCTTAATCTTTTTGAAATTCACTTTGATGTGCCACATAACTGAGGGCCATGTCCTGCAAATCAATATACAGCTCAGTTAGACCTTTCACAATCACATACTCTTTGGAGCCAAATCCTGCAGGATGCCAGGACTGGAATACATTCAGTGTAAGCTCCTTACTCAAGACACAAAAGCTTCTTGATTATCATTATTTCAGTAACCTCCATATAACATTAAGAAAAAGTTAAACAATCCCATGGCATAATATCCCACCAGTCATATTACAGCACCTTCTGAACAGAGCACAAGAACTCTGGCCACAATGAATACATTTGTTTAGCATTAATATGTCATCATGATAACATTTGTGTTCATATTGTTACAAGATAAGCTTTATGGAGTTTGATTTAGCCCCTAACTCCAACCCCACCCTCGCCTGCCAGTGACTCTCGTTGCTCAGGCACAAAGTACCATCACACGAGAAAGATATGAACCCTTTGCAATGAAGGAGTACTTTCTGTGTTTTTTGTTTTTTAATTATTTCCAATGAGGAAATATTGTGTGTTAATGCTGTTGGAGATGATACTGAGATGCCCACAAAGCTGAAATAATCCATCAAAATGAAATGTTAAACTGTTCAGTCTTCCATTTGTTTAGCATTGACATGTCATCGTGATGACATTTGCTTCATATTGTCAAAAAAGATAAGCTTGTCACAACTATCAGGCTGTTCCTCTACAATCAGGAATAGGGTCTATCTCATCATGTTGTGCAAGAACTACTTTAAGGAAGAACCTGGTTCCACGCCTATTTTAGATTAAGCTAAGGACGGTTTTGACAGTTTAAAAAACAAACAAACAAACAAACAAAAGACAACATAAATTAAGAGAGGCTCCTCGTCCCAGAGCTGATTTTTGTAAAGGAACATCTTCTGAAGAGTATGGCTCAAAGACCCCAAGTCATGCCGTGACACGCAACTCGAAGTGGGTGAGAACAACAAAAAGCAAGATCCTGTGGGACATAAAGTTCCAGACAGACACGCTGATGCTGGTTAACCCACTACACTTAAACATGATGGAATATTCATTTCCCCATGTTCATCTAACAGATGTAGCAACCCTTGCTGATAACAAGAAAAATATATAATGCAAATTAGAGGCACACCAATTGCAATTTTTTTTGACCAATTTAAATTTTCGTGAGGTCTAACTTGTTGATTCTAATTTTCTAAACATAAAAGTTAACTGGATGCAGTTATAATTTTCAGCATAATCATCCAGATAAAGATGAAGGCTACTACCTGTGTACTGTAGTAACTTTGTTTCTATCCTTGGTAAGCTTTTTTTCTCTCTTATTTATTTATTTTTTGCAATCTTACATTGACTCTAAAAATTGCTATTGTTGCGTATAAGAATACACTCGACACTGACACGTAGTTCAAGTATCCAAACCTCAACTGGCAAAGAAGTAAATTATCACCATGGATTTTTTTTTCTTAATGCATAAGCTAACCTTTCAGGACATCCATTTATTCAGTTATTAAAAAACAAATTTATTATGAAAAGCTTAAGAATTCCCCTGCAAAGATAACAGCACATCTCTCATCACAAAATGTCTATTTACTGTGCAATTTATTATCCACCTCATATACAAGTCCCACCAATACATTCATTGATTAAAACTCACAAATTGAACAGATTATTAGCATTGTCATAATTTCCCACCACGTCTACATTCCCCCTCCACTTATTTCAAGTCATCAAGGCTAAGAGATGAGATGAGGAGCAGACAAGAGAAAGAATCAGTTAAGGAGAGACATAAGTATTCAAAGCTCGAGTTGACCCATATACCTGCAGCCAGGAGATAAGTGAACGAACCGAATACTTAAATAGCGCACAGGCTAGTGTCAGTGTCTTCTTTGAAAACCGAAGAACAGATAGAGAAAATGGTTTGTCCATCAGAATGGTGGTTAATTTTGGGCTTCAGTATTCCAAAGTGTTATTTCACAATCCATTGAAATGGCTCAAAAATAATCAATATGAAAAAATGTCCTTCTTCTCTACAGAAATGATCAGAATTGATCCATTTCTTGGTTTGGCAGGGAAAACATGATTTCAATCATTAAAATGTAACGCTTCAGGCTTTACAGAAACGCCTAAGCTCCTTCACTGTAAACGCACACGCTTTGGGTGCAATTGATGTTGTACTCTTTAAAGTTTAAAAAAAGAAAAGAAAAAAAAAAAAAAGTACAAAGAAAGCTTTTCAAAGGGGCATAAGTTTGATCTGTTTACTAGTTCACCTGGATATACAAGCCTTTAGGGGAAGCCCATTCATTCACTGAAAGAGGGAAAACCAGTGCGGGGAAAGAAAAAAATAAAAAAAATAAAAGCTTCCAGCTTTTCATTCATGCAGACAGAAACTTAAAGCCCTTGAGCATTTTACACTCTTTCATCTTGTTTTCTGCAGGTCAAATAAATTTATTTTATTTTTCTCTGCTTTACATTCTTATTTCTTCTTGCTTTGCTTATGTAGGATTGTGTCCATTCCAAGTCGTACTGATCTGAATGTCCTCAGCAAACATGCCTCTGAGTCTCTGACTACTGTTCCAGGACAAGAATGATACCACCATTTGCATGTTTGTGTTGGACTGCTTGAGAAGTTATTAATGAAGTGATGTGAAAGTTCTGGTTTTCACATCCATCCATTAATTATCTATACCAGCTTATTCCTGTGCAGGGTCAGGGAGGTCTGCTGGACCCTATCCCAGCTCTAATTGGGCAAAAGTCAAGGGTACACCCTGGACAGGTCACCAGTGTATCTCACAATTTGCTTACAATGCAAGCCTTGCCAATTTTTTAACTGTCCGTCAGAAATGACAAAGACCCTACAGACAGAGCATGTCTGTGATCGATCATCTAACTACTACTAACTCCTCTGGTTTCCTCGTCTCACAACAGCAACACTGCCATATTCAAAAGCGTAGAGAAAGTGCCACCAGCAGAGTTTGACCAAGGAGCATTTGCTGCTCAATGTCGATCATTTCCAGCTCCATCACAAGACGCTTTCTCTCGGTCTCCATTCTTCCCTGGGGTCCGTTTCCTCTTTCTGAAACAGACCCCAGGTCTGTGGGTGGCAGGCTGGGGTAAATAAACAACCCATGACCACTGGATTGTTTATCAAAAAGTAATATGAATGATCTCCTTGGGTTAGCTGAGGCCAAACGGGCCAAGCTAAAACAGCTTACTGGTGGGTATGCTCAAGCCGGCTTCTCAGCGCTGCTGACTGCCGCTTTACAACATGGCGCTTAGCAGTATGAGCAAAGTGGTTTCAAAAGCTCTCCTTACAAACCTATAAGTCACGTCACTGGAGGGTTTGAACAGTATATGCAGTCTTTGGTTAGTAATCCATGCATTCAAAAATAACTCTTAAAACTGCTCCACTGTCAATATCAGGGAGGTGAAAGCATGGTGGTTAATGAAAATTTCAGGAGTACAATTTATTATTTGGCATAAATGGATCAAAAAAGGGCCTGTGAGAAAGAAAAGAGGTTTTTGCACAACATTGATCAGTTAGATCATCTTGTTTTGTAGATGAAGGACTACAAGGTCAATAGAATGCTTTGCTTTACCTTTGGGTACAATAACAGAAGTGAAACAATGGAGAAATCCTTCACTCTGCTCCATAACAGAGTCACTGAAACCATTTTGCTGTTCAGTCATTGTTGAAACATAGTAGCTATACACAGCAGATCAAGCTAACAGGTATTGAAACAAGAATGGCATAGAGAATCTGTTCAATTTTCAAAAGAAAAAACATGAGTGGAAACTGACTCAATGTTTCTTCACAACTTGTGATTAGATTTCAACCACAGATGAGGAACGGTTCATTGTAAAAGTTGAAAAGCACAACTTTTTATTTCACACCAGTCATCCTAGGTATAATGATAAGAGAAAGAAAGATGCATGGCAAGAAATGGCAAAGAAATTTCCATTGAGTGGAGGTTGTACAATGTCTCATAGAGAGGTGTTTCAACAAGCAGATTACTATCTGATGTCACAATTCTTGCAAGATCTGGAAAGTTTTGCATGAACGAGTAATCTCAACTGGAAAGATGCTGCACTGAAGTCCTCTACTTCAGAAAAGCACCCAAGAACACTTGATGTCATATTGAAAAACTGAGAAAACCAAAACGCAGCACAGCCAGAATATCACTTCTGTACCTGGTGTGACCCTGAAGTTATGCTTTAGGTCACGTTCCCTCTCATCTCCTTATCCAAAGTGGATACAAAGCTGATATAACTCAAACCTGGCAACAGATGTAGTCTTAGAGCCAAACTAGTGTGTGTCTGAGAAATAGTGAGTCGGTGCACAACACACTGCTCTTAACAACAGAATTGAAAATATCTCATTCCGTTTGGTCTTTGTGAATAGCAAAAGAGGAAAAACGTGGGCTTAATCAGGACATCTTTTACAGTTAAATGTTCCAACTTCTTTTTGGCTGCTGTGCTACGGTTTTGGATTTAATTTTCAGGGTTTTTAACAGTAGCCAAAGCTAGCCAAGGTATGCAGAGTGAGAAAAATAATTTATCAGCTCCAGCTTCTGAGATTATAGAAAACATGTAGAACTTGAAAGGGTTTTAAAAAAAACTATCCATGAACTGTAAATGAGCTTTCACTAAACATGTGAAAGCTTTCGACTGACGGGCTATAGTTTACCTCAGTGTGCGTGTCCTAATTTGTACGTTAGATGAATATTGACAGAGACATTTAAAATCTTGCAGATGTAATAGAACTGAGTTGTCCATTTTAGCATGTTTGGTCATTTTAGTGGAGCAATATTTTAACATTCATCTGTCATTGCATGTTTGCCCGCTGAGGTTACAAAAGTTCCTGTGCCACAGCTGACAACTTCCACACACAGAATTCAACAGCTGTTCTAACAGCATGAAGCTGCACCAACTGCTTTAAATTTTACTTGAACCACTGAAGAGCCAATTGAGTCCTCAGAGAGTAGTGCTGGGTCTTTGCCAAACTGCACAAATGGTCCATTTAGGGTGTGATCTGTGATACCGCAAACATAAACAAAGGGCAAAAGTTGCAGTTTAAACTCCGACACTTATAGTACTTTGATGGCACTGGTGGCCATCTTGCCACACTCTAAACTTGCAGACTAAAAATATTACTAGAAAAAAAAGGTATGTGTGTGTATGTATATTTTTTATTTTTTTTTTAAACAAGACGGTAGGTATGAAGAGGAGGAATGTATAAATCAGATTGGATCTTAGTCACAGAAGTTGACATTAACTTGCAAAACGCAGGTCTAGACTGAAGGTGAAAATGTTAATAACTCCACTTTATTAACAGAGAGGAATCTAAGGTTGTCAGAAGCCTGTACAAAACTTTAACTTCAAGTTTTATTTCTTGTTTTTTGCAGACTGTGACCACTTTGTCAGATTTTTTTTCTTTTGGTTTGACATACAGAATTGCAAGATATTTCAAGAGAATAGTAAAGATAGAGGTGGAGACAAAAGAAAAAGTGAAAGAGAAGACAGCAGTGAAATGTTAAGAGTGCAAGAAAAGGGAACATTAATGTGATAAAGTTTCCTTTCTGCCTAAATCTAAAACCTAAACCTAACTGAAAATAGAACTTTAAATTGCTTAGGGAAATGATTATTTTGTATTCTGATTGAAGGCTTGGACAGGAGCATAAATCAGATGTTATTTCAGTGTCTCTGTGTGGTGAATTAAACAGACATCACAAATCTTATATTTGCCTTTTTGTTGTTTTTACTTTGGATTTCATTTCACTGAGCATGTATACACAGTTAATATAATTAAATAAATAAAACACCAGCTTTAACATCTTTGCTAACAATTAAAAGGGGTTAATATCTTCAATGGAAAACTCCTCACTAACTCAACAACTACTGTGGACCAGTTTCAGGAAGTTTCACTGTGGCAGCTGGTGTGTGAAGACTGATATTCAGCCTAAATCACATGCTAAATCTGAGACATACTCTTTATTTTTGTTTTAGTTGAGGTGTTGACTTTATATTTACAAAAAAAAAAACAACAACAACAAAAGAACCCATCTTGAAAAATAATTGAAGTCAAAATAAATAAGAGATGAGAGGTGAATGCAAGTCTCCTATGTGCATATACACACACATATGCACAGGAACACACACAAAAGCAGCTGGGCCACTCCCTCTGCATATCTTCAGGCAAGTATTTTCTTATTAAGGTTGAGTTGTTCAAGTTGTGACCCAACTTCTCAGACTAAACGACAGAAGGAATGACAGAGAAAATGTGTTGGACAAAAGCCTGGAAGGCAGGAGCACTGGCTAAATCTAAAGTTACTGGGGCAGTTTAGTGATAAATATCTTCCCTTACTTCCAGAAATCCAGTATGTCATAGCTGATTCCTTGATGGACATCATCTATGTATTTTTGCTATTTCACTTGATAAAGAAATCATGACATTATGCCCTGACCTGGTCGTTTCCAGGATAGATGGAAAAAGAAAATGAAAAGTTTATTTTAACTGTAGTTTTTTTTGCATTTCATCAGTTAGTTTTTTTTTTATATACACACATACATACACACATGCGTATAACAAAAACTTTAGTTTTTACTTTTATTTCAGTTAATGAGCCCATGTTTTTTAAGTTAGTTTCAGTTTTCATCTTAGTTTTTATTAACTTCAATAACTCTGCAGTCAGGAAATAACATGAATCTGGATGAGTGATAAGAATAACATAATTCTGCTCTGGTCTTGTCCTACAGGATTAGTAGTTCAATCAACGGGGCACAACATTTATTTAAAAAAAAGAGGGAAAGAATGAAAGAAAGAAAGCACAGCTGAGAGAAATCTAAAACCAGCCGTCAAAGGTATCTTATGTCATGATGTTCAGGGCCTCTTTCTCAAATGAGCTGTAATTTGGTCCCAGAGGGGGTGGCATCAAAAGCAACAGGAGGATTTGAACGACGTCCTTATCAACCAATTAAACGCTTCCGTTGTTTCAACTGGGCCAATCAGCAACAGCTAACCTCCGACGCTGGCGGAGCGTCTGTTTGTGCCAGATGGAGCGCCAGCATCGTGTGTGGGCGCGAATAAAGACTGAATTAATTCAGGACTACGGTTAACGTGAAAAGACGAACTCAGAGTCGTTTCCACCACCAGCAGTAAACACAAATAATAAAGCGAACGCCCACAAGGTAGTCTAAATATCAACGCATCAGCCCAGTAAAAGACAAACTTCTGTCACGTGATGACAGCCAACTTAAACCGTTAGCTTTAACGTAAAGCAGCGACTGCAAATACTAAGCAGGCACGCGCAAAAAAAAAAAAAAAAAAAAAAGCTGAATATTAATTTCTCTTGACAGTCAAGCCATTAATGTGACACTGGCGGGAGTGTAACTGTGCGTTAATCGTTTTAGTGGATACACAGAAAGACGCGCCGTCAGCAGCTGCGCTCATTTCAAAAGTTGTAAACGTCGCAAGAAACATCGTTTCCGCGTTAGAGCTTATACATTCTAAAAGGCAGGAGCACCTCTGCTACCCGGTAAGAAAACACGTCTCTCGCTAAACGGCATCATTTCAACAGAAAAAAAGGGGGGAAACCTTCAAGCTCGTATCGGTAGCGGCTGAAACTGTTAATGACGCCTGATGGAAATGACAGCTGTTAATGTTGGAATCTGGGAGTCCTAATGTGAACGGAAGCCCTCGAGTCGCCTCCAGGTCATTCAGTAAGGTGGTATCCAATTACGCTGGCTGCTCTGTTACGTAATATTTCACTGACACACAGCACCTGGTACAACCAACTTGCCTTTGACTCACCCGTCCTGAATGGTACAAGAAGCCGGCTAAACCAGAAGGTGAAGCAGAAACTGGCGTCGCACCACGCCGCGCCAAACCAACCTGCCCGATAGGTACAGCTTATGAATCCAAGTTAACGGCGCTGCCGTCCGTTAACCATGCCGATTAAAAACTCCTTTACCGTTCTTGAGCCCAAACGAGAAAATAAATCCCCACTCACTTGACCCCGGCTTAAAGGAAGGCAGGCAGAGATGAAGGCGATAAAAACTCACCTCTGACGCCTGGCTGCGCTGAGGATGTGTCCAACTGTCACCCCCTCCAGCTGGCAGCAGTACTTTATATATCCACAGCGAGTAAAAATAGAGCCTATTTTTTTAACCTTCCTGTCCTCTGCGCTGTTTACCGGACGCGGAGCGCACCGGTGATACGAGCCTCACTGGAGAGAAACTCCTCCGCCAGACTCCCACGACAGGAGAGGAGGTAGTCAATATGGCTGACTACTCACCGTACTGAGGCGTGGTGAGTCCTGCAGACTCACTCACCCCCACCCCGTGACTGAAACAGCAGAGCAGCCTGCTGCGGGGTACAAGGGGGCTCGGGACTTTTATCATACCCAATAAGGAGAGGTTTCAGGTCTTGTAGGGCCATTACAGTAAATGTGTTAGATCATGTTTTATTTTGAGTAGTTGGCCCCTGATACTTTATAAAGCGTTTCATGGGTCACTAGAAAGAATACAGGCATGTATTAGTGTAAAATGAACTATTAGTGTTGATGATATTTTCATGCATAGATACATTAAATCAGGGGTGTCAAACTCTTATTTCATCCAGGGCCACATCATTACCATGGTTACCATCAAAGGACCAACTGATTATTTTCTCAAGCAGTGATACTTTCAGGTTTTCCACTAGTTCCTTGGAATAAAAAATCGAATTCTTGCCATAAAATCTCAAAATTCACTAAATGTCCAACTTTCATCATAAAATTGAGGCTTTTGTACTAAATTAACATTTTTTTAATATATTTGCAAAATTTTAAAAAAGCAATTACATTAGTTTTTTTTAGTATAAAACAGTTTTTAAAGGGCAATAGCTATCACATCTCTTTTTCCACAAAAATGTTTTTGTGATGAAATATAAAATTTCACAAAAATTTTGACCTATATCAAAAAATTGTGAATTTTATACTAAAATCAACTTTCTTTCTTTCAACAAAATCACAAATTTAAAATAAAAATTTCTTTCAACACCCAAGACTTTTTATTATACAGACACAGACGTCACAACTTTTTTTTTTTGCTACATTTTGAGATAAAATAACAAGTTTATAGTATTTTTATATAACTTCAACATTTATCCTTAAAATCATAAATGTTTGTTATATATAAAAAAGTTAATTTTACAAAAAGTTTTTGATTAAGTCATTTCTTTTCTTTTTTTTTAAACAAATAAACCAGTTGCTCTCCAGTCTCCTAACCTAATTAGGTCCAATCAACATTTAGTTAAACCTCATAAGCAGAACGACAATCAAAACTCAGCTTCAATATGAAGAGCTTTTGGGAAAACCATGTGAAATTATAATCTCAAAAAGTGTCAGGGTTTGTGGTAACATTAGAGCATTTTCTTTTGGCTCTAAGTGATGCTAATTTGCTCCTGCTGCAGTTGTGCAGCGTGCTCGTGTGACTGTTGGGTTTAGCTGGCCAGTATTAGCCAACTATAGTGATAATAATCCCACCATAAAAGAGGATAATTCTTCCATTTACAAATTATAATCCAAAGGGTGCCCTTTAAAGCAAATGTAGCTGCTCTTTCGGTTAACTGCTATGCCTGCTTATTCCTATAATTTTAGGTTTACAAGGGTGCACTGTCCCTACTCTCTTGAGGCAAAAAGCCAAAATACACCTTGGACAGGTCACCAGTCCATCGCAGTGCCACGTATATGTTTGTATGCATATATGCATGTATTTGGATTGTGGAGGAAGATGGCGTACCCCAAGAGAATTGGTACAAGCACAGAGAGAACATGCAAACTGCAAACAGAAAAACCCCTGCCATGTTTCAGACCAGGAGCCCTCTTGCTGTGAGGCAACTGTGCCAACGTGCGGCCATTCTTTCATAAGACTGATATCTGGAAACACGAAAACCCTGCACGTTCTTGGAACCTGTTTTGTGCAAACTCCCACAAAGGTCCAATAATCAGGACATGCTTTAATTACCATATGTAGCATATAACACTAATAGAACCTGCTGCGTCTTAGGGGCGGATGTAAAGGCTACACAGTGTAAATCTAAATCAAAAGACCACAAACTGCCTTACAATACAAAAATCATCCCACACTCCAACAAGCCAAGCCGTAAATGTTTACTCTAATGCTCGCTCAAATCATATGGAGAGTCTACTGCACAGCTGCAGCAATGCCACTATGACATTTTGCTGCACAAGTACATTCACTGAAATAATAATAATTAAATACAGTACCCATACTTTATTTCTCCTGTTTTCAGTCCACCTCACCAGGCAGTGATGCTGACCTGAAACTCCTGAAAAAGATCATCATTCATCCTAGTCTGTAAGTGTAGGCTTATGAATATCGCAGCGTTGGGATACAGTGCTGGTGTTCTGAGGAGGAGAGATGTGTCATCTCTGGGCTGTGAGTCACAGGCATGTAGCTTGCCTGAACTTGAAGGTGTGATGAGGATGAGGATAACACACAAGTACGATCCCATCGATGATCAGTTCTGCAGTCCTCTACTGAAAATGACTCATGACATCATGCAACCACTAAAGGTGTTAAGATAACTATTTAGTAGCTGCATATAAAAGAAACAAAAGTTTAATTTAGCAACAGTGTCTCAAATGTAGCTTGAGTTATTTTTTTTTATTCCATCACTACTATTGCTCCAATCCAAATGTATATGTAAAAAGCCAGTTTTCTCATTTCACCTATTATCTTTCTTCAGCGTACTTACACAGCGTTTGTGCTCAAAAGGAATGTGTGCTGCTGCGCTGCTATTTCCGATGCCAACTTTAAGGAGAGAGCCAGAGAGGAGCAGATTGCGTATAGAGGCCAGATTATAATGACAGATCTCACGGGAGGCTGATTCATCAGTTTGCATCTCTGGCCTATTTTAATGTCTCTGACATAAATGGGAATTATTGAGCAGAAAAAGTTGCAGGATGAAACATGCAAAACATGTGCATGAACATTCATTTATATAAAATCATTTCGTTGAGATGTAATGTTTAATACTTTGTCACTGTGCTCAGCGTGTCAGAAATCTTGCACTAGCCTTTACTTACATCAGTCACAACAAGGTTACTGAAACTCTGGACATTGAACACCAAAAAACACCCACTACCTTGCATATTTCTAAATTATCCTCATTCTTCCCACACATGGTTCCTCTCTTCATTTTCACTTCTTCAAGGTCATGCTCTCTCACTCTCACAATAGTATTTTGAGGAAACAGTGTTGTACATTAAGTGGGATTACAGTAATCTCATGGCTACACTCGCTTTTCAATGAGAAAATGGAAACGGCTGCCCCCCCCTCCCTTTTTCGTATTCCTCTATGAGAAAACCGAAGAAGGTTTTTTCCTGATCTTGAGAAACCTGGATCCCAACCTATAGGACTCCAATAGAAACCAGAATACATGGTATATTTACACCATCTTTCCAGGTTTTTGAACATGCTGTGCCAGCAATGTCATCAAGGCTGAAATAATGAGACACCATGAATGAGATCAAGACCAAAACCTGAATACTAATATACTCTTTAAATGATACAATAGAAATAACATCCTTTATTTGGCTGATTTAACCAGTTGCACACTTTAGACTGTCTATTCATTTATTTTCTACTGTACAACACTGACACCTGCTGGCTAATTACTTTATAACAATGGTTTGTCTCCAAGGCGACTGAGTCCTACATTTTCTTTAAATAATTATTATGATTTTTCATCTCAGTACCTATAAAAAGCTGGCTGTGGTATGGAGAAATAAATAATGCTTCGTCATGCATGAGTGCAGTACCATTGTCCTGATTTTCCTTCCTACCTCTGTAAAGTTTTTGCTCATGCTTAAATCCACTGTGCTATCCTGTTTCTGGGATCATTTCCCATCATCAGCTTGCTGAATGTCCCTCTTGTATGTGGTGGAATTCAGCTTCACAAAAATCTAAAAAGTGTTAAGTCTTTACTTTGTCTTGCTTAGACAAATAGTCATAGAGACATGGATAATTATAAAGAATATTTTTTATCCTCAACACTCATAAAGGGATACCTATTTTCATGTTCACTTTTGCTTTTTTGTTTAGTGTTTTGAAAGGCTGTCCTTTTTTGAGGTGTTACGCCATGAACAATAGCAAGTGTGGATGCTTTTAAAAGGAGAATGAGTAGACTGATGGAAAGTGATGATGAAAAGGCAACAGCTGATCTAGGGAGCACATTTTGCTGCAGTTCCTCCACTGACCACTAGATGCTGGCTCCAAAACAGAGCAAATCCCCAGTGACCCCAATCTCCAAAGTGCCAACTTTGCAGCAGAATTAAACTTATTTACAGCCTTGAACAAAAATCTGTGGTTACATATTACATCCACGACAACTGTACGGGGGGGTGGGGGGGGGTGAATTATTTTGTGCCACTTCAGATAAATGTATATTAAGTAGGGGCTTGACTCAATTAAAAAAAAAGAAATCTAATTTATTTGAGGCTTTGTAATTAATTAATCGACTTTAATAATCAACATTAACTAACCCTGACCCTGACCCTTCACCCGGGGCAGCCATCTTCGATTGTCAACTCAGGGCTGGTGAGGATCCTCCAACTTTCTGACTCAGAATTCTGACTTCACAGGGCGCTCCAGTTGAAATTTCCCACTTGGAACTCTGAAATCCCGACTTCCTAGTACAAATGGAAGGCAGCACAACAGTTCTGGAGGTTTCTGTGCTCACTGCAACATGCTTTGTGTTTAGATGGTACCGTAGGGTGGAAGTGCAAGTGTGGTTTTGTACAAACTCTTTTTTTTTTGTACAAATTGCACAAAACCACACTTTTATGAAGGCTTCCATCATGTAGTTTTTTTTTAATAAAATTTACCTTTCATCATTCCTAGCAACCACCTTTCGCCCAATTCCTCCTGTTATCAGTGTACCAGGAAATAGTGCACTGACAAACGTTCAGCGTTGATTGGAACGCAAACTGCTATTGAATGCAGTATTTTTTTAACGTTAATTTTTTTTGTAATGAATTAATCGTAATTAAAGTCCCAGCCCTAATATTAAGCAATAAAGCTGACCAATCGGATGCCAGGACGTCATCTGATGTGCTTGAGTGACAGCTTTGCAACATGTCACCATGCAGTTTGAGAAAAAATGGTCTTCAAAGTCTCTCAAGTCACATGACCAGATGGTTCGTCCAGTATTTACAGTGAATGGTTGAAACCGAGATATGCAGAACACCATCTCTGAATACACAACATGTTGAACTTTGAAGCAGATGGGCTACAGCAGCAGAAGACTACACCACCATGCCACTCCTGTCAGCTGAGAACAGGAAACTATGGCTCTAGTTTGCACAGGCTCACCAAAATCAGACAATAGAAGATTGAAAAAAATGTTTTCTGGTATGATGAGTCTCGATATCAGCTAGATAGTAGGGTCAGACTTTGGTGAAACAACATGAAAGCATGGATCCATCCTGCCTCGTAACAACGGTTTAGGCTGCTGCTGCTGGTGGTGTAATGGTGTGGAGGATATTTTCTTGGCACACTTTAGGTGCCAAGAAACTGAGCCTAGTTTAAACACCGCAGCTTACCTGAGTGGTGCTGCTGACCGTGTCCATCGCTTCATGACCACAGAGTACCCATCTTCTTCTTTTTTTTTTTTTTTTTTTCGTCCTGTCCGGCATTGTGGCACTCGGAATGTTGTCTAAGTGTCAAATTGAGGCCCAACAGTTTTACTTTCACAAACAAAGCATTACGGCTGAAAAATGAAACTTTATTAGGATTTACTGTGGGTTTATTATAAATGCAATGGACACAGAGACATAAAAAAGGAAGGAAAAAAAAGAAAGAAGTAGGAAAACGGTTTAAGAGAAGTGAAGGAGATAGAGAAGACCCTCGAAGTCTGCCGCTCGACCTGTGGAAAGAGAAGAGACAAGACAAAACAAACAAACAAACAAAAAAACACAACAAAATATGTATATAAAATAACAGTTATAACATCATTGGAAAGTACATGGTACCAGATGTATTTAGTGGCAACTGTAGTCCAACTAAGTGTACCTGACGAACACCCGAATATAAACACCTGTGTGTCTATTTGTGTGTTAGCGTGCTGAGTCTGTAAGGTTTCTCCAAAAGAATGTTCAATAGTGGCTGTGGGGACCCCCAAAGAGTACCCATCTTCTGATGGCTACATCCAATAGGACAATGCAAGTCTCAAAACTCAAACCATATCAAACTGGTTTCATGAACATGACAAGGAATTCACTGTACTCCAGTGACCTCCACGGTCACCTCTGAGATGAGTTGGAATGGGAGGTTGGCAACATGGACGTGCATCTGACTAATCTGCAGCAACTGCTTGATGCTGTCATGTCGATCTGGACCAGCATCTCTGAGGAACGTTCAACACTTTGAATCTATGACACAAATAATTAAAGCACCTTTGAAGGCAAAAAGGGCAAAAAGGGGGTCTGTGACTGCATTTGCTACTTTTATCTATATTTTGAAATGTATGTATTTACATTTTTGGGGTTATTTTTAATAAATAAATTTGGTTAATCATTTATCAGTTAATACCCTACTCTTAGCAAGGACCCGTTTTTACTTATTTGTCTCGTACTTGTCCGCTCTTATATATTTTCATTGTGAATGTTCCCTCTTTTAAGGATGGTGTTTCCTCGATTTCTGCTCTCTTATGATTCAAATTATTGTAAACTGTTGAAGTCTGAAGGGTGTGTAGTGTGTGTGAGTGTATGTATAACGGACGTGCGTGTGATTGTGCTTATTTGTTGTTTTTGATGTGTTAGAAGTTGTGAGGTTTTTTTGTTTGTTTGTTTGTTTTTTCCTGTTTCTTCTGTTTTAATCAAATAAAGCAACACAGTGAGAAATAAAGATTAATTGATAAACTATTACTGAAGAGAACTGAAACAACCTGGATCCTCCAGTAAGTCCTGCTTTTCTTCTCGATTCTTTCCTTCGTACCTCCGTCTTTTGCCTCAGCTCCTCCTGATGAGGATGTGATATGTTCAAGTTCGTGCATTGTCATAGGATTTATTAGTTCCACTTGATAAACATGCCCACATGGTGTACGTCAGTGATTCCCCACGCTGGGCTCCTTCAGGAGATTCCCCTCTCTTCATTCATTGATGCGCTTTTAAGGGAGCGGAAAATGCTGGAGAAGGCCAGGATGGGGGGGGGGGGATTATGGGTCAATGGAAGGAAGAATGCAAGGAATTCAGTCTTCCTGGAAAAGAGATCCCAATCTAAAACATAATCACAAGACAAGACAACAGCACAGCTATTCATATCAACAATTAAGATACAAGATAGAAGTGGTTCAAAGGTGGAAGTTCAGACTGGGTTTCAGCAGGATGACCTTTTACTGATGAACGTGTATTTTATCTCCTTTCTGCAACAAAGTTGCAGTTTCTATATGCAGAAGAGATATGATTAATACAACAATTAACCAGTTCACAGAAAATCTAATAAAAAAAAAGAAAAACATGTTCCTTTTTCCAACTTTAGATACTTGACTTGTATTTCATAGCTGTGTATCATTATAAATTCTATTAATTTGGATGTTTTTCTTCATTTGATTACTGTTGAATGTTTGAACAATAGTTTGTCGAAGGTTGACTCCCATCCTCCCATCTGAAGATGCAGGGCTGTACTCCAGATGTGTGACTTCACAAACCGCCTGGAAACCAGTCCTGGAGCAACGATCATTAAAAACTACACATGTGGAGGCATAAAGTCTCAAGAGCATTGACACTAAACTGGAGTACACAGAGAAATGTGAGGAGTCTATCGCACCGGTTGACGAAAGATAGGAAAAAATTTAAATACATGCGAACGAATGTCGAAAAGACAGAAAACGGAAATAACAGCAGTCTTTTTACAGTACATGATAGAGGCGCAGGATGGTCTTTAAAAAAGAGGTTAAAGTATATGTACAACTCCAATTCCAAAAAAAGTGTAAAATGTAAATAACTACAGGATGTAATGATTTGCAAATCTCATAAACCCATATTTTCCCCAGTAGGAGATAACAAACAAAAAAAACAAAATCAGATGTAGAAGCTGAGACATTTTACTATTTCATGGAAAAAAAACAAAAAAAAAAACAAATAGATGGACATTCATGTTTCACTAAAGGGCAAGATGTTATAAAGTTTTGTTTTAAGTGAATAAAGTTTTAAAATCTAAATGCTGTTAAGTAAAATGCTATTCCTCTATTCATTCCTCAAGTCATTTCCCCTGTGACTCGCAGTTCCTTCAGAGCCCCCACGAGGGCAGCAGAGCCCCAACTGGTGGTGTAAGCCTTGCATTGCAACTGAATCCTCCTGTCATTATAAACGTTAATCACTGTATAGCATTAAATCTTTCTTTGCTAAGGCTATTCTTTGTCTCTCAATTCTGCAAAGTTTTAAGCAAACATATAGCTTTGACTTGTTTTATGTTTGTTTGATGAGTCAACACAGCTTGCAGTCCTTATGAGTTACTTAACAGTACAGGAGGGCCCACAATGGTGTGCGTGTTTACTCTTGGAGGTGCATTGACATTAAATGTTCGTGTGACAAATTGCTCTCTGCCCACAAACTATGCAAGCTATGACACTGATGTGTATCAGGGTTGTAACTTCTTCAAACCTCAGAAAACGTTCATACATTTCTCTTCAGTAAATCTATCAGTGCTAGATCAGCATCTTGAAATATTGGGTCAGGCACAAACTTAATTATATTTGATCTCTTTTTGGAAATGCTTTGAATTTTTTTTTTCAGTTATACAACACATTTGGAGTCAAAGCAAATTCACTTTGTCCACGTGTTGTTTTAATCTCATGTCCTGAATTTATGCCTCTTTTTACTTTTTACTTTTTTGTCTTCTCTCGTGTGACTTGGAAATTAGACTCAGCCAACACAATATGAAAGACATCTCAATTTATAAAATTCACCTGCCAAATTGAGAGGAGGAGGCCAGCGAAAAGCAGACATACACAGGGCGAGAACAACCTACATTAGAAGCTATACAGATATACTTAAGACGTTCTGGCAATGACACGTGGAAAGCAAAGATTCAAATGTGCTTGAGATAATCAGGCACTGTAAGTGAATGCAGGTGGACTGATCTGGATGGCCCAGCTGAGGTGATGGCAGAGGAAGATGCAGAAGACAGCGTGACATGGATATGAAAAGGGCAGCTGTGGTGACTCCTTCCGGGAAAAGCAGCAAGAAGAAGAAGACGAAGAAGAAGCACCCATATTTGACCTCGTTTACCTTGTCTTTCTTTATGCAGATTCAGTGATGAAAGGCTTTTTGGCTCTAACCTTGACGTGGTTGATGTAGTTTTATCCTCCTTTCTTGATGAAGTGCATGCAACACAGTAGTTCGACCACTTATTGGTATGTCAGTGCAGTTTTATCAGTTTTCATATATCATATCATACCTGATCGAAATCTCCTCTTGGTCAAGACTGTGATTGGGGTGCGTTGTCGTGGCGGTGGTTTTCACAGTCGCTCTCACTTTTATGCGAGACAAAATGAGGTGAAAAGCTGTTTCTCAGTGTGGTGGCTCACCTGGCAGCTGTCTTTTTAATTATTTGGTCTCGCTGCTGCATAATTGTGGCCTTTTATGATGCTAAAATGAGAGAGAAATCAAAGTGGCATAAAGAAAACATCTCCTGTGTTGCTCAGTCATCAGCTTGCTAAAGGGATGGAAATGAATTTGCTCACCCAAATTACAATAATTTTTATTTTTTTGTCCACCAAACAATTAGGTCAGGTGTTGTCCCATCTGTAATCCTCTATCTCTAATACTACTTATATTAAGTTAATTGTATTCAAATTGCTCTACAAGTGAATAAACTAAAACCTAGAAAGAGCATGTGAGACCAACAGAGGATTGTAATATGTTGTGTATTGTTTCCCCATATTAGGCATTGTCGGGTCCAATCAGTCAGTATGAAAAGTGGCACATGCTGTCGTCAGCCGACAAAACACCGAAGACCCTCAGTGTTTTTACTGCTTTATATGGTGGAGTCACATGAAAGAGCACAGGCCAAAAACAGGGAGGTAAAGGGAGGAGAGTGGTGTGTATGAGGATGACACGTGCAGTGAAGATAACATGGAAATTCAGTGACAAGAAGCAGAAGAAAAGAAGAGAAATGCTGAGTGAGAGCAGAGGCAAAGAAAACAAAAAGTAAAGAGTAGAAGCGATGCAGCAGGATGACGTTTGAACCCTTCTGGGGTACGTTTTCTGATGAAAAAGTCGGAGAGGATTATTTGTCTTAGGACAATTCTCGTACATTACAACGTTTTGGTTTTGCTTTTGTTTGTTTTTTTAGTTTCTAGAAGTATGCTCAGGTAGCCTTGCTAAGAATACTGGGTGGAAGTAAACCAGGAAGCTTTGAAACTGTCATGGGTGTTAATGACATATTTTGTGGTAAGTAAAGCCTCTCCATTTTATCTTTAGTTTTATATTATAACCCAGGACCTTGACTCTTCAGCAGAAGAAGAAGGACACCAAGATTTACCAAAATCTTACAAATGGCTGCATGTGGTCTGGCATCAAAAGAATCTAAATAAGTGAAGCCCCACCAAATCTGACACAAATGCATTGCAGGCAAAGAAGAAACCTTCCACTTGTCGGGAAAGGTAAAGACTGAAGGACCCACAGGCAGATGTCGGGTGATCTAAATTAAAATAGATGTATTTCTTATTGATAAAGCTAACCATAAGGAGCTGTTGGCACAGGGAGTCCAAAATAATCAAAATATAGTACATAAAACAGCGACTTGGCTTGAAGATGAAACTCTGAAGCAAACAGTTGACAAGGATCTGAGAGAGTGTGGAAGAAAGACAGATGGCTAAGGACTTCTGAAGACAAGAGTGAGGGAATGGAGGAGATAAATGAAGAACAGGAGGTGAAATGTGGAGATGCGTTAAGGGTGACGGAGGGAACACGACAATCAACAGCAAAGAAATCTCAAACAACGTCAAGAAAATTCAAAGTAAAGACAAAAAAACTGCAACACAAAAGCGACAAACTACAAGAGAAAAACAAAATCACTGGGAAAAACTGGAGTAAACCAGGAGAGAAACCTAACGAGACCAAGCACATTGAAAATATAATATCAAAAACTATAAACCATGACAATGCATGACAAAAAATAAAGAAGCATAATGTTCATCTGCAGGAATACAGCAATTTTACAGCTTCTTACATGATTTGAGACCAGGGTTTGTCCTCTGCTGTCTTCACCTCGTTACCTGTTCTTATCACAAAGATCAGTCAGCCAAGTCTCACAAATGTGGTGACGCCTGCAGTCCAGCCCAGACTTCAACATGTAGCTCTCACCTATGAGTGGTGGTTCATAGGAACACCCACTACTTTATTGGTTTATTTAAAAAGGTGTAACAGTGCTCATCTCGGCTTTGTCAGCGAGTGCACAGATTACCAAGCTCAAAAAAACGACATGAAAGCCTCGTCCTACATCTGGCTCTGCTGCTGCGATGTGTCTCTATGCAGCTGTTTAAATAGAGACTTAAATGTTGAGACTGCAGCTCAGTCATTTCACAAAATGAGAATTGGAGCTGCTCATGTCTCTTAAATATTTCTCTGGCTGGTCCGTGCGTTGCGTTGGTGTTCCAGTTTCATCCATGGAGAAGAGCTTTTCAATCACCTTCTCACCAACAACGATCTACCAAGGTCCGAGATCCAAATATGGATCCGTCCAATGGAAAGTTTTGATTTTTAATGCCATCGTCAGCTTCCAGTACAGCACAGCTCAGGCTGACGTCCCAGTTCAAACTCTTCAAGACATTCCAAGTCTTACCAAATGCGACAAAGCTTGTAGTCATCACTGCTAGAACTGAAACCACTTTCAACTTTTCTTTTCCACGATATAACCCCTGAATTTGTCATCCACTGGCCATCCTCCATGTTCCAAAGCTAAGTCAGATGTTACAAAGGTTCATAACTTTTAACAATCGCACATTTATGCATATCAGGGAGTTGGGGCATTCTGCTTTCATCCGTATGGTGACCTTGAAGGCCATGAAAGGTGCCCATAAATAAAATGTATGATCAATTTTTTATTTTTACTATGATTCATCCCTGTGGGGAAATTATGCCTCTGCATTTGACCCATCTGGGCTGCTGGACCCAGAGTGGTGGGCTGCTGGTGCGGTGCCTGGGGGTTTCAAGTGCCTTGCTCAGGGGCAACTCATCCATGGATGTGGGGAGGCACTTGTTCAGCATTCTGCCCGCCCACATCACTGGTGCTGGCTGGGGATTGAGCTGGCGACCCTCTGGTTGCCAGCCCAGTTCGCTAGCCGGTACACCACAGAACCCCATTATAATTATAATTATTGTATATTGTTGTAAGTTTCTGATTAGATAGTATATTCTTACTGTAACAGTACAGCAATCTCTCGCTAGATAGTATACTTCCTTTGTGACGCTGTACTCATTGAGAATGGCCTCATGGCAGTTGTTGCCATGGTCACACATAGTCTGTCACTTCATATAGCCTATATTGTAAAGATTCCTCTCTACATTAGGCGGTTAAGTTGTTTCTCGCCTTATCACATGTCAGTGTAGGGATATCTGTTGGGACAGATGAGGTTGGAAGGCAGACATTACATTATCTTCTTTTCCTGTCGCCTGTTCCCTTCAGGGTTCACCACAGTGAAACATCCACCTCCATCTTGACCAATCGTCAGCATCCTCTTCTCTCACACCAACTAACCTCATGTCCTCTTTCACTTCATCCATATAGCTCCTCTTTGGTCTTCCTCTAGGGCTCCCCCCTGGCACCGATATATTCATTATCCCTCCTCGGCACATGTCCAAACCATCTCTGTCTGGCCTTACGGGTCTTATGATTTGCGTGTTTAGTTTGCATCCCCTTCTCAACACAACTCTGCATTTAAAAAAAAGACACGGGCTTGTGACCGCCTGAAGCTGCATTCCAGACACTACACTTTCACAATTGTCTTTTTTTTGTAACATACATATTCGTTCGTTCGTTAGTGTGAGCTGATTGACTGAACTATATTTTGTGATGTGATGACTTAATCATAAACACAGTGTGCATGAAAGGGCTGAAATACCCTGAAAACAGTAAAATTATCCATCTGCGAAGTCGACTGTTATCCTAATCACAGATTAAGCATTTTTCCGTGTAGTTACTCTTATTTCATGTACGCAGATTTGCTGTGCTCCTCCTAAGGCTACAACAGCCAACAGAAGTCGTAAATTCAGCTGATGGGGGACTCAAGGCCTAACCACGTCTGTTTACAACTAAACCTGTTTCCACCTCTGACTTCTTGCTGTCTTTCTGTGTTTCCAGTGTAGACTGGTTCATTCAGAGTTATAAGCACTTAAAGCAAAAGCCACAACTATGCTCACGTTAGGCTCCACTAGAGTCATGAGTACAGACAGGACAAAGAATTGTATTTGTTATAACTCTGCAAAGATTATAGTTGCAAATAGACGAAGGTGGTCAGTTCAAACGACACATTTTGGCTGTCGCAAAAACATCTTGCTCACACTCTCGGTGTGAGGTCGTCTGCTTGTCATGCACTCACCGTCCTTCTCTCCCTGTGTCCTGCAGCTCTGACCTATTTTGGTGTTGCAGTGATAACATCTTGTTTTCTGTGAATCTTCAGCCAGACAGATGGAGTGAGAGAGACTGAGAGGAAAAGGGAGGAAGAGGCCTTCAGTATGTTTCTTTCAAAAGCCACAGTCAACTCTTTTGTCCTGTGACTGTGAGTATTTGTGTTTTATCTTCAAGCATTTTCGACAAAGGCAGAAAAAAGACTGTGATGCAGCTCTGAAGTAGATCACTGCAGCATCTTAAGTACAATCTAGTGTCACTTTAAATCAGATCTGCTGTTTTAACACGTGTGTGAATGTATTTTACTGAAATATGACGACTTAAAGATGCCAAAGGTTTTGACATGTCAGGTGTGACATAGAGCCTTCTTTTTAAATACCACAGACTTTCTTTTATGGCTTCTTGTGGCATTTGAAACATATTTATTTCAAACTCTGTCCCTATAACACAGCAGATGACATCTTTTGTGTCCCGGAGAACCGGTTGGTAATCAAACCGCCACAACGGTTGAAATAATCGAGGAGATCCAGAGGCTACCAGCCGAAGAAGACCCTGCAGTAAATGTCTTGAAATTCATGATGATCTGCAAAACTTCATTCCTGCACAAAAGCTCAAACGGCAAACAGCAACGAATTACTGACCATCACTGTTACTGTGTCCCTTTGCTGATGTCACTAAAGGCAAAAAAGTCCAGAAGAGGCTTTGGAGGGCTAACAGGTTGCAAATGTACATGGTCAGCGCTCACAACTACCACCCATAACAGCAGCCAACAATTACCAGTATACTGCCATCTCACCCTTTTTTTTTTTTTTTTTTCTCAAGTGCTAAATTGTTACGCTGCACTATAGATTTTGGAAAGGTGTTTCAACATATTTATTTCAAGTTTTTACTGTAAGACTTTGTGGGATGTCCTGACATTCAAACCATCTGCTAGGACTTTGATGCTTTTAAGCAGAAACAAATGTGCTTTTTGAACTTTCATAAATCCCTCCTCTTCCATCTGGACATTTTTCTTTCTCTTTAATTTGCTTGTGTCTCTTTCCTCTCCATGTTTTCCCTGTTTTCAAATGCCTTCCTAAATTTGTATTAAAACTTTCCCTGAAGTCCCCACCCCCCACCCCCCCAGATAAAAGATACCCCTCTTAAATAAGATGATTTGCGTTCAAATATATAGATACACAGGCATATATTGCCTTGAGCTTTTTTGTGTCATGTCTTTTCTTTCTAGCACATAATCCAATTTTATGTCACAGGAGAGCATGCATGCAGCATGTGGTTCCATCGAATCCAAGAATTCAGATGCTAAGCGTGGGCATGCAGTTTTAACGTCTCACTCGGCCTCACGTAGGCTGGACACAAGCCACAGAGAGCCGCATGGAGCCGCATACCAAGGCGATTTGAATAACTGGAGATGTAACAAGCAAATAGCCTCTGATACTGATTGGCTCCTCCGTGTCTAGACATCAACCTGTCATGTGATATCTGTGCTAAATCCTGTCATTAATTGTACTAATTGGAAATATCTGCATTTAGTCACACAAAACCTTCGCTGGTTGCAAAGTCTGAAGCTAAGTCCATCCGATCCTGATTTTTAAGTGCACACTTTTGATTAATTTGTTCCTCTGTTCGCTGTGGTCTGGAAGGACCCGTTCCTGCTGTTCCTGTTTGGCGTCCGCGTGGACAGTGCACAGTCGCTGGCAAAGACGGAAATTTTATATGATGCCTAAAGGCTGCATGCAGATGAATGTTTGTAGAGACACTGAATCCAAGCCCTGACGAGATACAAAATATTTCATATTTTTAATTCAAATAGTATTCCTGTAGAGAGATTAAATAGTAAAGAGGGACAGAGAGCTTCAAATCCAATCAATCAAAACTCCCGAAGCAATCAGCAGATTTCATTAAAAAAGTGTTAAGTGGCTGAAAAGGTCAAATTGACATCCTTACTCTTATATCCCAGTAACTTGAATTGAGTTTTCAGCTCACACTAAGAGATTTTTTTTTTTTTTTGGTTGGGGAAGGTGGTGCTTTAGTTTTTTTGATTGATACCTGTCCTCCCTTGATTCCAGGTTGACCAAACTACCAGGAGACAAAAGGGAGGGAGGGGAAGGCTATTTTGAAGCCTGCTCAAGAAGACAGGATTTTTATTTTCAGACCTGAAATCACAGTATTTCTGTTGTGAAAATGGCAGCCTAATTAATTGTAATAATTTGTCTGTACTTCAGGTATAATATTCAACATTAGGATACAATTTTCACCTTCTTTTAACTCTAAATTATCAGTTTGCAGACACAGGTAGTTGACTATATTTTGACCCAAGGCTGAAGCTAAAGAGTGACACTTTGAACCTGATTGTATACTATATACTCATTACTTCGGCTGAATTTCTATTATTCTGGAACTATTTTGAGAAGGACATCCGGTACAGACCATGTGACTGCTATCAGGGGAAGCGTCAACATGTTGCTGCAGGTAAACACAAAGCACATGAAATGAGCCCGAAGAGCAGAGATCCCACTAATTAGCAAAGCTAACAGGACACATAAACACATAACACACTTTCACACAATGATAGCTCTGTATTGGCTGGTAATTCAGTCGGGGGTTAATTAAACATGGCGCTTGTAATATGACATTAAAAATTGAAGTTTTTACCTGGTTGTTCCCATCAGACAAAGACAACTCTGCTGGTTTCCATGCCGCTAACGGAATCTGAGATGTTGCTGCGCCTGAAGGAGCAAACTTGTAGCTCCTCCAGGGTTCGCTGAGTAGCTACTGCCCCAAGCTGAGTGACAAAGTTTGAAATATGGCCTGTCCAACTGGTCTCTGCCTTTCTGCAAAGACAATTCACTCAGAACCGTCTTTCTTAAATGTGCTACTTGGGCTTCATCAAAATAAAAGACCTGTTTATGATTAAGAAAATAAAACATCTGCTTAGGTTCAGAGGAGGCGGGGGGGGGATCATTGCTCTGCATTATATATGCAATTTATATAACCTGCACGTTCCCCACAAACTGTCACTATGTATAACTCGATGAGACATCAGGTTTCACTGGCTGAGGAATGTACGTTCCATATGATACATAACTCGTTTAAAAATCTATAAAATACCCACATTATTCTCGGCTGGGAGGTATTTAGTTCAGTGACTGGAGAAGTTCAAGCCACAGTAATCACACGGCTGAAAACATAATTGCATTAAACTGAAACTCTCATTCTTACACCATAAAAGTTATAGAAGAGACAAAACAGATGATTTATGCACAACATACATATCAAATGCAGCGTTAAGGAGATGTAAATAATAGATGGTGGTTCCAGCAGCACGCTGCTGTCTGGTGCCACTGTTATTTAGTAAAAACCAAATCGTGGAACAGTGACAATCTACACTCTACTGACAGAAAAAAAGAGTTTAAGATTTGCTCATATGTCGATATGTTGGAAGCCAGAGGTCACCCTGACCCCTCCCTGTCACCCACTGACGTTGGGTGATGAGCTCTGACTCACAGTTGGTGTTCCAGTTTATCCTAATGCTCTTTAATCGGGTCGGGTTCAGGGCACGGTGCTAACCAGTTCATCCACACCATACTGGGACAAACATGCCTTTTCTGACTTGAATAACCATGCTGATAATCTGAACTGCATCCCCGTAAATACGCTGGTGAGTGACAGCTGGTGACCTTTGTCTACACTGACAAAAGCTGGCCTGTGAGCCAATAGTAGCACAGAAAGTGGGTCGGAGTGGCAGATTAGGCTCCCGTCAGAGGCGGAGACATGCACAAGTATTAGTTTTCCATCTCTTATTGTTCAGTTTGTCAGATATGAAACACAGATATGAATCAACGCCAAAGCCTCTTAGACCCGTTTAAAATGATTACATTAATCAGATTGAGGGTATTTAAAAATCAAATCCCTCTGCAGGATTTATTGAGCTGATTAAAACTCAAAATTGCTCTGCTTATTGTAATAGCTCCTGAGGATACCATCTGATAGTACTGCAATAGTAATTATCGTCAAACAATAAAAAGGTGCCTTAAATCAGAACAGTAAGAGCGTAATTAAATAATCCTTTGACAGGCTGATGTTTTGACAGCCAAAACCGTGCCATCAAACGATGACTCAATGACAGGAGGTGCAGCCATTCCTACTGACATGAGTTAAAAAAACAGCCAACGCAAAATGAGCCAGCATATCATTCATCCCCTCTGGGCTCCGTGGAAATGTAACACTGCAGAGTGTTGACACACAACTGTTCTTTTTGATGTGACTACCTTAATTAAGTTGTATTGCAGCGCTTCTGCTGCCATTAGATGAGAAGGAGGGAGGAGAATTATAGACTCCCTGTACCACTAGGTAGAAAAAAAAAAAAAGAGCTGGATCTCATTGTCTCGTCTCTCGTCTGAGAAGATCTCCATCTCCAGCGATCAAAGATCATCCATGATCACTACCACATGAGCACACAATGGGAAGACAGACTGAAAACTCTGCTCATGTTGTCTTTCATAGGTTCTGTTAGTATTTACCCAAATCTGGTCATTTAATTCACTATTTTATGCACATTTTTGTTTGTTGATGGGTTACTATATAGTACATTTCAAACTGAGGTAATTCAGATTGCTTTAAATATTAATCATAAATGTAATTTAAGTAATGCATCAGAACATTTAAAACAATAAAAGCAGGGCTGAACCCTGGAAAGTTTTCACTTTAAATTTAGCAGTATGGGCACATTTAATCTCAACAGGAGGGTAGCTAGCAGTGATAGGAGAGATTATTGCATTTAAGTGTGGACGTAATAACTTGTGCAGACCTTACAGAAGCCTTTGCAGGATAGATAAACCATGTGAGATATCCTGGGTTGTCCTGGGTTTCTGAGTAGCCAATGTTTTTCTTTTCTGACACTATGGAATAGGCTTTCCTCATCAGTGTCTATCATCACTAATCACTACTTACTTTTTCTTTTCTGTTATGTCTTCCTTTGAGAGCAGAAATAGAACAAATACATTGCCATCACTTTAATATCTGAGCTGGATTAAGGTAATGCCATTTACACGTGTGCATATTTGCAGTAGTTTCATGCTCCAGGTACAATCTCCTGTGGAGCACTGAGTTTCACTTCTTACACACTGCAGCTCAGCTTGGATTGCCTCCATTGCCCTTTCTGTACATTTGTTTGGAATTTCAGAAGGTTTTCAGCTTTAAGAACTTTGCAAAGTTGTCAGAAATGTGTTTTAACTTGTTAAAACCTGAGCTTGATGAAGTTTGCTCATATTCAGTTCTATAGATCCTTTCTGATGTGTTTTTGTTGCATCCTCTTGGATTTCTGCAGCAAAAGGGATGTAAAAAGCCCTTGAGCATATTTTGGATCTGCCCTCGGGTAACATCACAGCTGGATGTTTCAATAGTGCCTCAAAGAGAGGCATCAAAGAGGTATCTTTAAAGACTCTTGTGCTTTTGCTTTTTCGATGTGAGTCTTTTCATCACACCCATGAGCAGAGTTGACACTGTGAGTTCTAAAATAGCTGCACAAAACAACAGCTGTGCAAGCACGACGATGCCCGAGAAGGTTTCAGAAAGTATGTTATGTCACCTTAAAGTCAGTTCTGAGTCATTTGGCCGCCACCAAAAAAACATAGAGATTTTTAGTCATTTCAAAGACCATGTTTATGAAAAGTGTAAAAAGAACTGTAAGAAAGGTTTCGTAATGGGGACGGCGCTTGTGAATATAATGGCCACCTGTGACCAGCTAATGGGGTGGATGCATAATAAATAAATACACACACACTTCTGCAGCGGATCACACGCCTGCCAACTTCTTTGAGAAGGTGTTGAATCCCATCCTTGGGACTCATGTATGTACACAGACACACAATTAAATACACACAATCAGCCTTTTACGTCTCCAAGCTCAGGCCTGCATAGCTGTAGTCCCTTGTTTGCAGTGCAACTTGGAAGTCTGCCTTTAAAGTCAAAAGATCATCGCAAATATTGAATAAAGCTTTTGACTTTTTTCTTTTCAATATGATTTTCCTTTTTGAAGTTGCGGCCTCTGGACTCTGGACATGATTAAAGCTGAACATGCTTGCTCTTGACACAGACCTTTGTTCCTATTTTGAATGTTACAAAATTCCACCATATTAAGAGGATCAAATCAAATTTGCAGTTCTTTTGGGTTCTACAAACTCCTTTTCAACCAAAAAGTGTTGCTGTAATGTGTTCACTGGTTCTTTGACATGATGGCGTATTATATAACAGCAAATGTGCATGTGTGCGCCGAAGGATACTTGCATGAGGCACGTCGAATGCTTATTTCAAAATGTATTCAAAACGAAACTTCTTTTTTTTTCCCTGATGTGTAAAACAAGCTTTAGAAAATACCTTCTTTTCCAAATCACACTACGTACAAAGACGTCAGTTCCCAATCCCCTCGCAACAATTGCTCTTTTCAATACTTGCAGGCTCTGGCTTCCTATTTTCCTGCTCACATTTGCAGCTTCTTTAATTAATATAAAATGTTCTGAACAGTCTGTTGTGCAATGACTAAAGTGGCAACAGGATCAAAACAGGATCACACGCAGTGATCTATAAATACGATCAAAAAGAAAAGGGCTTTAGTCCTTCAACATAAATAACGGTAACCGTCCACCGAACATGACTCACACTCATGTCGCTCATAAAAGAGGGACATGGAGTGTAGGTGTTAAAGGGAGGGACCAGGCCTTTGAAGCCTGGATGTTGGATGTCACTTGTTCTTGATGTGTTCAGTCTTACTCATAGGTCACGGCAGGACCCCCACCTCACTGGCCATTTCCCCTTCCTCTCATGTTGGTTTGTATATTTTAGTTCTTTCACAAAATGAAAACAGTTTGAAGAATAAATAAAGCAGCTAATTTAGCAGTTTATTCTAAAACTGCTTCAAAGTTGGGGGAAAGAATAGTTAAATATCTCTTTTCTATTCTCTACCATCTGTGGTAACATGATGCTTGGTTGAAGCAAAGTCAGTGACCAGTGAGGATTTCAAAGCTGAAGCTTTTCAGTCCAAAAAATAAATAAATCAAAGTTGGACAAATTGAACACATTTATTAATATGTCTCTTAAAAGCTAAAGGAAACCCCCGCTCCTTGTTGCTGTACCACAGATCAGATATGACCAGTGGATGTGTAAGTAAAGAAGTGCATCATGGATCTCAGATATGGAAAAAAAAACAGATATTTGATGGAAATATCCATTTGTGTCCTGATGTCTAAGCAGGTGGACTGAACTTTTTTGATTAGTACAACTGAAAAATGTGTCCGTGGCGAGTGAACTAATGGACAGTGGTCTCTTCTGTCTTCCCCTCTCTAAAATAAACTTAGTCCTTTGCTGACCTCCAAGACTATTATCTTCTTTTGTGTCTTTCACAATTTCAAGAATAATGAAGAAGACTCAGAACTGCTGTTGTACCTATTTCCTTTCACTGAACCAACTGAAAACGCTGGTTCAGTAAAACAAGGCATGTCAGTGTGATAATATAAAAACATCCAAAAACTGTCTTCTATTTGTACAGTGGGCCTCATTCATTGAATCTATAGGCTATAGTGTGTTATTGAAAAGTTTGTTGGCCCATAAACCTTTTACTCTTGTTGTAAATCAATCAGCAAACAAAGGTAAGTTACCTTTTTCAAATTACCTCCAACCATGGTTGGTCAAATCAACCATTTACTGTAGAATCATTCAATAAGCTGCTTCGTCGTTATCATGAGCTGCTTCTCCAAATGATCTCAGTTGCATTAATCATCTCCATCCTGCTTCAATGACTACCGTCCTGTGGCACTGACACCCATTATCATGAAGTGCTTTGAACGACTAGTCTTGTCACACATCAAATCCACCCTGCCCCCCAGCTTGGACCCGTACCAGTTCGCATACAGAGCAAAACGATCCACAGACGACGCAATTTGCTCTGCCCTCCACCCAGCGGTCACCCATCTGGACAAGAAAGACTCATATGTGAGAATGCTGTTCATTGACTTCAGCTCAGCGTTCAACACCATAATACCACAACAACTGATCTGCAAACTGGACAAACTGGGCCTCAGCACCTCCCTCTGCAACTGGCTGCTGGATTTCCTCAGCCAGAGGCCTCAAGCGGTGCGTGTTGGCAACAACATCTCAAGCAGCATCACCCTGAGCACAGGGGCCCCACAAGGCTGTGTGCTCAGCCCTCTCCTCTTTACCCTGCTGACACATGACTGCA
>JBAMYA010046085.1:0-11251 GCA_037176975.1 Arrhamphus sclerolepis | reverse complement strand
TACATATGTATGCATGTGTGTGTATATACATACATATATATATATATATATATATATGCATGTATATACACACACACAAATATATATATATATGCATGGTTTATGGTTCAGTTTCAGTTTATTGGCGTTTGCACAGTTGTCTAAAGTAATATAATTTCTCTTCATTATTTCAGTTCTCGTCAACTCTGCTGCTGGCAGCTCAGGAAAAGGCTCCCAGGTAAGAAAATCAATTGACTCCTATTATCCTTTATCTGCTGTGTGAAAATCAGCCCAGAAACCTTGTTCTGCTTCAACCTCCTGACAGTGTTTATTATTCACTTCCTGATTTCTTAACCTCTAGTAAAGCCTTAGTTTCCTGACCAGAAATAAACAACCATCCTTTTTGGGGGGGTTGAGGATCAGCTTTGTACTGATAATGGAGTTTTTTCTTTTTTTTTTCTTTAATCGGCCTCCAGATTTGAAGTTTGATTTGCTCAGCAAAACAAGTTATTTTGTTTTCTCTGGTTGAAGAGGATTTTCTTGCCCTCTCATTTGCTGCTGTCTGCAGTTGGTGTGGGATGAATTATTAACATGTTCGTTGCTCTACTTCTTATAGGTGTGAGAAGATGTTGACAGTAAACCTCCTGGCAGATGTGCTTAGCATTACAGAAAATAGGAAATTAGTTTTTGCTTCACTGAAGTCAACCGATTCTTGTCGCATAGAAGTAGTTCTGTCATTTAATTTTTTGCTTTTTTCCCCCTTATGTGTTGCAATTATCAGAAACTGAACCTCCAAAAAAAGAGATCTCATTTCTTTGTTAGTTTGCATGCACAAGACCCAAAGACATAGGTTTGCCATGCGAAGTGTATAAAGATAGTCGAGTTTCTGCTCTTTTTCTACTCTTGTCTAAACTGAACATGCTTTTCCATTTTCTACATTTCCTCATTGTCTGTTGGAACATAATGCTCTTTTTTTCATTTTCTTTTATGAAGGAACCATTACAAATATCCACCCTTCAAAATGATGAAAATATTCAAATGTATCCATTCAAGAGAAGAAACCCATTAGAAGAGTATTATGGTCATGAATAAAGTTCATGTCTAATGTTGTGGAGTACAAAAAAAACAAGAAAATGGTTTATGGAGTTTTTTTTTTTTTACTCAACTGTGAGAGCACATTTATACAACAGAAGCTGCCAAAGAGCATTTGAAAGGCATATAACTCAGTTGTGTTTTCTTCACTGTTGACCCTGTCTTGCAGCTTCTTTTAGTTTGTAAGAATATCAGTGGCATTATCCCAGTTACAAACCAACCACAACACTGGTCTGTTCACTCCACCAGCTTAGAATTTCTCGTATGAAAGTAGCATAGTAACTAGTAACTTTGACAGGTTCCCCAGACGGAGTGTAATCTGCTTTGCATTAAGACTTTTGTTGTGTTTTATAATCATTTTCTTCACAACCAGGCACAGCTGTAATGTTTTCCCCTTATTCGGCTCTTACCGAATTAAAACTAATAAATTTATGGAAATTATATCGACAGGACACTTTTTTTTTCTTCTCTCAATTACATTACAAATAAATTAATAAAATTTAGCAGCACATGGTTAGGAATTAATGGCTTCTAAAGTTCATGAAACTGATGCATAATTTTAAAATTAAACATGCAGGAAAATAATGACTGCTCAGTTCACATGGTGTTTCGTGATGCTTCATTGTCGTTCAATCAACCTGTGATACAGCTATAGCTGTGTGTCACTGAGATTTAAAAGATCGTAATCTCAAGAGAATCGATATCCCTGAGCTTCAGGCTGTTTGTGACAAAAACACAGATGTCCAGACTGATCAGCGTCCTAGTCAGATGGGTTTCAGATATGAGACAGTTTTATTCACCATCAGACTCCTCTTGTGGGGCCTTGTGAATGTTACTGGGTGTCATTTGCTCATTATACATGGTTGTATTCATGAAGTCTTTCCAGGCTTTTTCTGAAACACGTTTGAACACAATACTTCCCAGATGGCTTTATAAAATGGAGTCCAGTACTGTAGTTAAGCCCTGATGTATTTTGGTACCTAAATTCATTTTAAAATTGTTACACAATAATTTGCTTTAGGTCTTTGCAGTCTAACACAGGATCTGGATAGGGCTGGGCGATTTCGGCCAAAATAAAATCCCAATTTTTTTTTTCTCTGAAAACTCAATTTTGGATTTTTTTGGTAAAACTACAAATGCTCCTTTTCCACTTCGTGTCTCTCTTGCTATACGGGACATCCCATGAAAATGGAGCTGCTAATGTTACCTGCTTCGGCGCTGGTGATGGTGTTTTAGCCAGTATTTGGTCCTTGTGTACAACCTGCACAACACATTCTCACTACCTTACCGTCACATATTGACGCTTGACCATGCTTCACATTTTGACGCGAAGGGCACCCCTAACACGTCATTAATCGACGTGGGGTTTCTGGGTGAGCTTTGGGGGTTCACGGTGGGGGTGGGTGGGTCATACGGGGGTGGGGGTTGGGGTGTGTGGGGGTAGGAAAAAGAGAAGGGTTGGGGAAAAAAATATGATGAGGGTTAGGCAGTAGGAAGGTTGGGGTGGGTGAGGGGAAAGAGGAGGGTTGGGGATCAAAAGATGATATGGGTTAGGCAGTAGGAAAGCCGGGGTGGGGGATGCCCGACGCGTCAACATGCGACGCTGGATGTGTGCGTCAAAAGAATGACGAGAAAGGGGTACCTGATGCGACAACACTGTGACGCGCAAGCCCAAGGCGTCAATATATAACGACTTCGGAGTGAGAACGCGTTTGCCTGCAACGCAACACACTGCTCCCACTCTGGCTTGTGGTTGGTTGTGAGGTGTTGAAATAAGTATGTCGTACTGCTGTTGTTAGCAGATAGCGCTTTCAGGCAGACTTTGCAGCAGGGTGTGGTTTGCCCTTCATCCGAAACTGCGAAGCCTTACCAGCCTTACCGATTCCACACAAGTGACTTGCTTTTCTTTCCCTTTTTAGCAACAAAATTCTCGCTTCCTTTAGCAAACGCCGACAAGACTACAGAGGGATGAGGGTGGGGAGAGTGCCGGTGCTCTTGCAGCTTCTCGAGATGGTAAGAGGCCTACGGTAGCCTAGATGAGGATGGGCAACTCCAGGCCTCGAGGGCCACTGTCCTGCATGTCTTGCATGTTTTCCTGCCACAACACACCTAATTCAAATTAATTGGATCACCATCAGCTGGTCATCCAAGCCTGCACAAGTCTGTTAACGACATTCATTTGAATCAGGTGTGTTGTGGCAGGAAAACATGCAAGACATGCATGACAGTGGCCCTCGAGGCCTGGAGTTGCCCATCCCTGGCCTAGATGCACACACCCTGGAAGCGTGCCGATCGATTTTTCGATTTTTCTTTTTTTTAAACATCGTCTTGACTAATAAATCTGATTTCAATTTTAAACCAATGAATCGCACAGCCCTAGATCAGGCAGGTGATTGTTGTACTCCTCTTGGGAGATATTTTTAGAAATCTGTGCTGTTCAGATTCTTTTTTGCTTTGGATAGACACCTGCCTCGAATGTTGGCCTTTAAAGCGCTACCAAAGAATGTTATGTTGTTGTTTTGTTTTTTTCTAAGTAAAAGGTTTTAGCTCAGAGGGTCCCCCGATAGGCATGGAGGTGAAATTGTTTTTATGACTTTGTCTAAGATTCACTTTTATTCGGTCACTATGTAGTAAAACAGTGATTCTAACCAATGGTATTCATAATGTTAAACATTTTTCTGTCAATAAAATTCTGCTACCATACACATGTCTGAGAATTTGCTCGGGTTAGGATTGTTTTTATGCGTTATGTTTTTATTTTTATTTAAAACAAACAATTTTATGAAATAAATATTGGATATAGAAGTTATTGACTTTACTGCTGCCGATCTTTGGCTTCGGCGCATGCACGTTTGGAGCAGTCGCGGTTTGATTACTTTACCGTGACCTGCCTGTGACATCATTTGATTGTTTTCTACTCGTACCCACAAACTTGAATCTGTGTTCACAGTGAAGACTTCGTAGTCGTAGAAATTCGAGTTGTATTCACAAGACTTTGCGCTCACAGCTTTTAGATTCATTCTCACAGCAATTTCTCAAACTCGTGTATGACATCAGAATTTTGTGTACAACAATGTTATTGACACACAAATGTTTAACATTACCAATAGTTAGAATCACGCATACATCTTTTTGACAGCTGTCTTACTCCATAGGTCACCTCTCTTATTTTCTGTTCTGTCGTTCTCTTCTTCCGCTGTAGCTCTGTGAGCTGGTTTAACCAAAGCTGATGTGTGACACAGTGGTGTGGAAATGATGTGCTTTTGTCCCAACGGGGCAAAAATCAAAAGCACGTCAGTAAATCTAGAACAGAATGGTTGAAGAAGAAAACAATTAAGTCGTAACAATGGCCCTGTCGAGGTCTAGTCCTCAAAAGGAATGAGGTGCTGTCAGGACCTTAAAAGTGATGTGTATAAACAAATGCCCGTAAAACAAGAATGAACTGAAGCAAAAAAAAAAAGATAAAGATTAAGAAAAGGTGAAAACTGAGCCAAATGTTCTACATAGGGATTTGAAAGATGGATAACCTTCTGTATTTCATGTTATTGTTGTTAAAAAGTTTTTTTTTTTGTTGTTGTTTTTTTGCATGTTACTTCTGAATTCAGGTTTTTCTTTCTTTCTTTAATTATTCATTCATTTATTTATTTATTTAAATAATGGCGTAATTTTTCATGTTGTTGCTCAGAGGTATTTGCCTCATTTTAAGACCTTACGGGGAAAACACAGGTAATTAACGCTTAATAGATTAATCTTTAAAAATTGAAAGAGTACTTTTTTCAAAATAAATGCTCACTGCAACTTGCACATTATTGCAGCAGCTTCTGTTACTTGAAAACATCAACCTGATGCTAATAATAATACAGCACACATCCTCAGCATGCCGTCTCCTGCTGAGGATCGGCCTGTACTGTGCTTGGAATAACAGATATAACAGGAGTTGTAGTTGGATTGGTAAAAGCATCTGACTGGAGAGTGTTGATAAATTCTGGGATATCATCCTGACAGTGAAGGCATTAGGGACTTAGTAGTATTTATCTGTGTGACCTTTTTTTTTTTCTCCCAAGACATTCATGGCTTAAAACCATCTATCTGACATTTTCATGTGAGCCCACGGAGAACAACATGACCCTAAATAACTTGCACAGCAGGGCTTGACAGTGGCGGTTGTTCGTTACTCCGGGCGACCAGATTTGGACCACTGTCAACTATTTTGTGCAGTCTGGTCACCTCTGTTGGCAAGCGGCCATTCTCCAGTGCTTAGAACAGCAAAGCCAACCAGCTCCCTTTATGGCTCTCCAACAAAGTGCGAGTGGCCTTTCAGAACCGTTTCTCTGTGTGAGAAAGCATAAAACTGTGGATAATAATAATAACAACAACAACAGCTACATGAAAAATAATTCTGCCACCTGGTCAACAACAGTTTGAAGTCCCATGTAAGCAAGGGAGGACAGCTAACAGCTAAGTACATAATAAAACTTCAGCTAACCAAAGTTGAAATGAGTTGAGGAACTTTGCAGGTGCTGAATGTGCAAAGTCTCTTAGACTTCCACTGTGCTTCCAGCTCATTACCTGCTCCCACTCACAAAGCTGTAAATCAAACCAGCAATGCACAAGTTGAATAATCAGCCTTTTCTAATTTACCATGCTAATGCCATCACATTGCTAATGTTAAATTTCAGTGCGGCGGTGTTAGTCTTTCATTCCCTCTTACTTTGTGTGACAAATAAAGCTCAGCCTCTTGTTCTTAATCAACTCCATGATGCTTGTTGCTATGGATACCACTACAGTTGATGCCAAGTAATGAAAGTTACAGTTATCGGATACATATAATTACTAAGTAGCAGCTGCTGCAGTCATTGCTATCCTCTCCACTCACTGCCGTCTCAACAATTACGGGGGTATTTTATGACCTACAGAACATACTCGCATTGAGTCAGCGCGGCATAGAGGTCCACATGGTCCAACTACTAGTACTTCTGCGTTTCTCACAAACAGTAATGAATCAGTTTCTACAAACACCGACTTCTCAGCGTAGCGAAGCCCAGAGCTCACTGGTGTCAGGACCCACATAAGACCAGATGATAAGAAGAATCAAACAAGTCCCTTATTTAAACAAAAAGCACTGCCAAGGCAGGATATTTAAAAAAAAAAAAAGGATAACAGCTAACAGGTAGAGAGTGGGGAATGACTTGTCCCCTTCCAATAAATACCTCTGAAAAAAAAAACATATTTACTGGTCAGCTGCAGTGACCAGTTCAAACCACTGTCTGAGTGCGTCACTCAGGGTCTCCTGCAAGTCGTTGACATCTCGCAGGAATACGTAGAAAGGGAAGATGACTTGTCGTAAATAGGCGCTATATAAATAAATTGAATTGAATTGGGGAAGAATTACAGAAAAGCACAAAAGACAGAATGACATTGGAGCAGCAGGGAAGGACAGAAAGGCAGATGTATATAGACACAAGAGCAGGTGAGACAATCAGGGAAGACAACAAGTCACAGGTGACAGTGATCAGAGAAGACAACGGGAAACGGGAGGTAAGTAACTGAGCACAAACAGACCTAACAACCAGCACAAGGAACCCAAAAAGCCTTTCCAAAACGAAAAAAAGAACCAAAAGGAAATGAAGGAAGTATAACCCTTGAAATCACAGCAGTAAGACAAAAAACAACAACAACAACAACAAAAAACAGAATTTATAAATTAAGGCGATGACATGAACACCAGTATAAACCTTACATCATGGCCAATGGTTCCTACTTGTTACCAGAACTTTAGAGAAAAAAAAGTCAGAGAAATAGTTCATTCTCACCACAGGTGCTTTTTTTGTGTGTTTTCTTTTTGTCAAAGATTTTATGCAAACAGGAGGAAACACTGTTAATGTTGAGGTTTATTTACTCTAAAGTGGCAGGATGATACACAGAGATTTTCTAAAGTAATCATCTGTTTTAGTGCCCTCCCCCTTCTTTAAAGATGTGCAACTGATGTCTGATTTCATAATTGGTCATTCTAGTGCATTTTTTTGGATAACTGATAGTCAACTACTGTATTAAACATTATTATTAAAACTAACCAACCATAAAACACATTGGATGTTGGTTTAAACGCGTGCAAACTATCATAACAACCTCCTCCTTTAATTGATGTAAAATGAAGAAGTGTAGACAAGGCCATGGCATTAAATTAACTGTAATAAAACAAAGCCATACAGAGGGAAATCTTGGATGAATATATAACATCTGGTCAGATATTTTCAGCAAAAAAACAAACAAAAAAAGCCAGGATCATTTCAGACATTTGGGGGTTAATTTAAAAACATCGGTAACTAATTTCTGCGCGTTTCATCATCCATAAAAACAAGAAAGCAAACAGACTGCTTGTATTTTTGTTTGTAGTCTTGTGCGCTTATTTATTTTGAACCTGTGACAGTGTTAGACTTGGCATGTGCTATTTTTTGCTACATAGTTAGTTTCTCCCTGCACTTTTTTTTCCTTTTTTCTTCAAATATTCACCAAGGAACCAGCTTCATCTCCTCTGCAGAAATTCAGTTGTTTCTTCAGTAATTGATAGGAAGTGAAATTGTTACAACCCCACCCCCCATCTGCAACCCCAGATCAAGAAAAGAATGGGATGGTATGGAAAATGCATATGGTGGGGGTGGGGGGACAGAAAGAAAAGTAGGGATATTTACAGTTACTTGAACTTTTAATTATTTTTCAGACTATGAGCCAAAGATATGTTTGATGTTTCTCATCAACCTAATTTCATTTAATATAGTAAACCCATTTCTATTTATTTATTTCTTAGTTTTCCAGGGCAGCAACACATTCAAAAAACTGCTTGAACAGGAAAATTTAGTTTAAGGAAGGTGGTGAAAGGAGGGGAGATAAAGATGTGAAGACTAAAACAGATTTATAAAGATGATTTAGTACAAAAATAGTATTTCTGAGGGGCAGAAATGGGTTGAGGATCTCCACCATGTCAAATGCCTGAGAAAAATCATTGAATCGTGTAAAAGCAATGTTTCTCAAATAAAGCCTGAGAAGAATGATCATATTTCTGCCTCAACGGTGTGTAATATTAAATCATTCATGAAATCTGAAAGAGTTAGGGCACAAGTCTGAACTGAACATGCATCATCTCGCATTTCCTGCGACGACGCTGCATCAGGAGCTGCCGTTCATCAATAGCTGATGTAAACATGGGATTATTTCAAACATGAATAGAATTCCAAAAGCCAGGATGAGGAGCGTTGATGAAGAGAAGTAATTAAGATATTTAGAGTAATAGGCTGCTTTCGAGATGGCTCCTTTTGTGAGATGTGTGGATTTCTTTTTTCTTTTCTTAATTGAAGACGATCCAAAACCACTTTCTACCGCTGATACAAAAGCATGGCCTGTATCCAGTTCTGACCTTTCCTCAACAGAGAATGTGGATAATTATGAAGTAAAAAAAAAAGAAAATGTGAAAAAGATGACGGGCTGTTCAGCTCAAGATATGTAGCAGCAAAAAAAAAAAAAAAATAGAAAAAACATTCAGCACGTTTCAATGCTTCATACCTTCAATGACAGAATGCAGAATGAAAACATTACAAACCTCTATGATGCCAACTTCTTTTGAATGTGTTCCGAGCCCAAAATTCAAAAATTAAAGTAAATTAAATTACACTGACATGAAAAATATGACTGCTTTATTCTGTGTGGAAACGGACAAAAGCTCGTGCGAATCAGAGTTTTCTGATTTTGGGTTTGAATCGACATTTTCTTCTTGATGAGTTCCTGCCATGTTGCCTCTGCATTTTGTGAACGAGGTAGTTATACAAGTAATGATAACCACTTTGAACTAGCACTAGTATTTTTATTTTTAATGCACTCAAGACCAGAGGAAGTAAATATTTTCAGTGTGAATTCACCATTTCCCCTAAAGTCAGCTGTAATCGCAGCTACACGTCTTTTTCCTCTCTGCGTCGTACTTCAGACCCATGGGATATTTACACATTCCTACAGGCAAAACTGCTCCAAATCCGTCAGCTTGCCACATTTTCTAAACTGGATTAAACTACTAATGAGAGCTATGAACTATTTAACTAGTTTTAGGTAATTTCCGAACTTCCAGTTACTTCCTTTTAGAATACTCCAGTTTAGCACCAACCGTGTACCGAAGACGATTATCCTGATGGGACGTAAACCACGTTCGTAGTCACGCAGGTTTTGGTTTATTTGTTGTAGTTCCTTCCAGAGGTTTTTACAGACCATTTCTGATACCTCGTAAATCTAAAATCTGTTCAGATGAGTGTGGGAGAAAAGATTGACTATAAATAACTGGAGCGGGTCACAGGGTCTGTGTCGCTGGAAATGCACAAATAAAGGCCTCCAGGTTACTGCACAAAGGTATTTTTAGAAAGAAAATCAAACTGAAAATGCAATTCCTCTGTTCTCCCCATTTAAACACCAGAACACATGTACTTTCTCTCTCTCTCTCTTTTTTCTCACATCTCAAAATATAAGTGCACCACATATAAGAATAGACATGTTTTTGCTCAACAAACCCTCAAATTAAATAAAAAAAACAGAAGTTTCCAACATAACCTTTTGAGCAAAGAGGGAAAAAAACCTCTTTTTCTGAAAGAACTGAACCTTTTTACACAAGGTTATGAAAAAGTCAGGAAGGAAAGAAAATGGCTTTTTGCCAGATTAGTTTTGAAATGTCATAGTTCCACATCATAAGTTTATTGCATGCTTAATTGCTCCTTTTACATTGAGGTTTTAAAACAGTTTTTAATTCCTATTGGAGATGGTTTTGCTATGAAAATTGGAGATTAGGTTATTCACGATAATGTGAGTTTTTTTTTTTTCTTCTATTACACTGATGTTGTACTGCTGCAGATTAGTGAACCTCTGTCCATCCTTGCATCAGAGGCTCTCCCTCCCTGAAATGCTCCTTTTATACAGTCATGCTTCTGACCTGTTGCCAGTTAACGTAATTAGCTGAGAAATGCTCCTCTGTCTCTTTATTTGTCCCAGTTGCCTTTTGTTTCCCCTGTTCCAACTTCGTTTTGAGATGCGTTGCTGCCATAACAGTCAAAATAAGCTAATATTTTCCATGACATGTCTCATTTTCAACATCTGATGTGTTCTTCATTTTTAATTGGAAATAAAATATGACTTTATGAGATTTGCAAATCATTGCATTCTGTTTGTATTAACATTTTACACAGTGTCCCAACTCTTTGTTGGATTAGTACTTTTCAGGTCACAGCTGCCCAGCGCACACTTTGATCACCTCTGAACCAGGATTGGTGTCTTATTTGTCTTCACTGTTGGCATTTTGAGGTTTTACATCCATCGATGGCTGGATAAATATTGTAATTTCAGTATATTTTAAGAGCATCTGCTGTGTTGTCCATGCAAACCTCTCGAGGAAAAGTAAAGTTATTTTGGAAATGTGTAAGCAAGCAGACCATTAGAACATAATCCATGTAGATTAAGGAGGTGTTCAGACTTAAAAATAACAGTATTAATGATCGTGTGTTGGTGGAGGCATATGCAGATGAGAGGATGAAATGTGATCCGAGTTTGAAGGCTAAACAAAGACGATCGCAGACATTTCTAATTGTGTGACTGAATTTTGGAAAGTAATCACAATCAATTTCTGCAAACAGGAATCTGCCGAGAATGTGCACGAGCGTGATAAAGCGCTGCTCTACTGGACAATTTTCTGTTGCTGAAGTCTTTTCCAGGTCCAGTTTATTTGCCAAATCACCCTCCGTGCTTTTTTCAGCTGATGTCTCACTCTGCCAAAATAAATAGGCTCCAAATTTACAGAAAGAGGAGACTCATTTTTATTTTTCTCCAGACTCAGCAGAACTAATAATATGGACGTTTATAACTGGACCTCACAGCTCGGAAGAGGAGAGAACATTAAAGATTCAAAAGATCCAGATTTGAAAGATGCTTTTTTTTTCATTAAAGCATCATTATAATAAAACATGGGTGTGCTTGTTAAAATCAAATCAAATCTTTTTTTTTTTTTTTATTTATTTTTTTTTATTTGTCTGCATGTATATTCATGGTTAATGCCATCATCTGGAAAAACCATGCAACATATGTAAATGTGTGAGGGTGTGTGTGTGTGTGTATGTATGTATGTATATGACGGGAAGGTGCCAGCGCCGTTGTA
>JBAMYA010046084.1:0-11251 GCA_037176975.1 Arrhamphus sclerolepis | reverse complement strand
CTTTCCTCCATGTTGCTGGTTGAAAGTGCTTTACTGCAGCGTGCAGCATACTCTCTGCTCATTGGTCAGTCAATGAATCCCTTGCTGATTGGTTTTAGTGCCATGCGACAGCAACAAAAGTTGAAAATTTGTCAACTTTGTTTTTCCACGTTGCCCGCCTGCATGTGCACATCTACGTGTACGAGCACGGATTTCACTGGTCGCTTGGCTGAAGGAGGGCGAGCGATTGTCGCCTCATCGCACAAGTTCCATAGGAAATGAATTGAGAGGGAGCAACGTCGCTCCCCATGTGTTGAGCCCCTTAAACTGTGTTTAAAAACTGAAACCGGGTCTGCAGATCAGTTTTTTTTTATTTTGTTAAATTTACCAGTTGAGCAGATGCCAAGCATAAATGTGAAAGAAAAAAAAGTTTTACATCTCAAAATGAAAATACATTATAGATTGATAGATGATGATATTAATCCCTTGGGAGGGTTTCTTCAGGAAAGCTGCTTGAATGTGGACGTAGCCGTACATGTTCTGCTGAGCTGCCAGCTGTGTTCAGCTTCATTTGAAGTCCACCCAGTGTTTTTTTTGTTGTTTCTTTTTGTCCTGTGGACTTGAGGTGTGTTTTCTGTGTGTTTTCTTCAGAAATATTGTTTCCTGAGATTTGGGAATGGTGTGTATTTTGTTGCTTTTACATTTTTTTTAATTTCTTATTTTCTAAAATGATGTTTCTGTTTTCTTGGACCTCTACATCCACAGTAATATTTGTAGATTTGATCTTTGGATTATATTTATCATTTTGACTTCAGCCCTCGCAGGTCAAATGGCTTCAAAATGAGACGTGAAGAATCCAGCAGCACCTGGTACAAATGACAACTTCTCCCATCTTGTTCTACCTTTTTCCTAAATGTGTGTATATGCTTGTTTACCACCTTATTCTCACTCTGAGGTGGTGTTTGACTAGATTTAAGTGGTGAACACAGTCTGCTGACCTAATAACTGGATCACTTCATCACTGGGTGTTGGAAAATGGAAGCAGATATGTTGTCTTATATCTTATAGAGGACTAAATTACTCATTGATTTAACATCAATTTTCGGCGTATCATGATTAATACATACATCTTGTGTTATATAACTTCTGTATTTTCTCTTTTGTGTCTGAAAATTTGCTCATCAGTCTAGAAGATTTTCTAAATAAATGTACAGTTGTCTGAAAAAGACACTGCACCCTCTTTCAATTCCAAGGTTTTAAATACTTATTTATTAAGTCAAAATGCTGAATCAGTGTAAAACTTCGAGGAATTTTGGGCCTGCTGTTAATGTGTTCATTGAAGTCTGCGTATTAATTCTCTGGAAGTCCAGCCAAAGTATTTTCATGAGATTGGGGACTGGGCTTTGGCTTGTCCATGCTGATCTTCAGATTGTTTTCATGGATATGGTAAACCGCTGATAGTCGTAGGTTTGTAACTGGGAATATTCCTTCATTCACTCTCGCTTTGATGCTGTTTGGGGTGAGGGATGCTGGAACCCAGCAGCTGCTCCTGGGTAATAGTCGCGGTGCATCCTGGATGAGTCGCCAGCTCATAACAGTACCAGTGAATATTAAATCAGTTGAATTTAAACAATATATTTAATGACAGTGTTTGAAAAAAAATCTTCTTTTCTGAAAATGTAACAGCTTCTGTGCAGCTATAAACAAAGGACATTGACGGTGTTTTATGCGAAATAGACGATCAGTTCTCTGAACTGCAGCAACATTGTCATTAGATTTATTTTTCTTTTCTTTTGAAGGATTTTTTTTTTTTCCTGATGCAGGAAGCCCACCTTAATAATTAATTGGATAATAATAATCATTGTCCCAGTTACTGCTGATTTCTAGCCATGTCAGCCATATGAGCACTGATACAGGTGTTGTGCATTGAGGCTGAATATCTCCATTTAGGATTCATCGATCCAGGAGTCTGAAGTCCTAAACTGTGCTGCCGTGTTCTTTTGAGAGAAACCAACCAGTTTGTGCCGTCTGTTTCTGATTGTCCTCTCGTGAACTCTTAAGATTCATGTTATCTGAAACCCGTTGACTATGGTGTGTAACTTATTTTAGTTAAATGTTTAACCCCCCTTTTTAGGTTGTCACCTGTTATGTTTTCCAGTTGTGAACCATTTTTATTACTGTGGACTGCTTCACTTCAAATTATTTTTGAAATGGCTTATAACAGATCTCAAATTGGTTTGCAGCAATTTGGCAATGATCTTCTCTAAAATCATTGCTGATGTCATTCCTCTTTGGTATTTTGTCAAGAAAAAAAAAAGCATAGTAAAAGCTTAATTTTTGTTAAATAAATGACATTGTGTAATGTGGAGTATTGTTCATCTGAGGTTGTATTTATCTCATATTACGACATAAGTACCCAGTTGTTATATTCAGTATTTGGACTTTTACATGAATTCTTAGAACTGAAATATTGTCTTCTTTCTTTTTCATGTGACCACAGTTGCCTGCTTCTCAGTCTGAATGTCTGTCATAACTTTGGTTTGGTAATTATGAGTGGGATAACTCCACGCATTCTCAGATATCTGCAGATTAATTTAGCTTCTGTTCTCCATCTCTTCCTCCAGTTAACTGTTGTGGAGTGGCGCTTCTCCAAGGTGATGCGGTGAGCTTCCTCCAAAGCTCCACCTGCAGATCAGGACACTGAACTCCACATCTCCTCAGCACAAGCCACGCCCCTCTCCTGCTTCAGCCTGAGAGCTGCAGCCTGTTTTCCCAGTTGCTCAACTTGTTTTCCAGCCACTTCACGACTATCAAGCTGAACTGCGATCTTTTCTGCGAGCAGGGTGGCTCGTAAACATATTAGCCAAAGTCTTCTCGTGGGTCCGTGACCGGAGTGATTTTGTGCTTGTCAGGCACTGGAGTCACTCGTTCAGCTGCCACAGAACAGAGGAGAGCTCTTCCAAGCCCCAAGATGGCTAGCAAGAAGGGGATTCATTTACCTCAACAGGTCTCACAAGAACACTCTCTCTGACGGAAGGACCCAACAGGAAAACTCCTCATCATCATCTTTAGGGATTCTCAAGGCCAAAAAAGAGACGATCTGTTTTTAATAATCGTGAACAGTATTGAAGGGTTCAATGGGGAACACTACACCGTTCTTTTTGTTGTTTGATGTTGCTGAACTTGATCCCAGATAGTGTTGTACTTTCAAACTATTTAACATGATGATTGTAACTTCTTGTTTTCCACTGTTTTACTTCCAGGTTAGTCACAGAATCTTGAATAAGGTACTTGATGTGATTTCTTGAGAAGTCGCCGAGGTGGGGATGGAGTGTCGGATTCCTCCTGGATTTTTGTAAATCATTATCGGAGTGCCTTTTATTCAGATTTCTGATACAGTAATGGTTACACGTACACAGAATCCTGCTCTGACGGCATCAGAATGAAGGTCAGACATGAGATCCCCACTCTGTCATTACTCTACACGCCTGCACGGTCAGTGCTGTGGGGGGGGCACCATTAAGTCTTTTCTGACCCGAGCTCAGCTTCTTTTGTTTTTGAATGTACATCTGGGCGTTACCAGACGACACACAGGCATTGTATAACCAAATATACTTGACTAAAATCCCCTTTCATGACCAATTATTGAGTGAACTTGCATGCATTTGCTCTTTCAGGCCCTGAACTCGAGTGTCGTCACCCAAAGTGTCCACAAACTCGGAAAGCTTTTTACGCAGTATTGACGGACGATGAAAATGAAGTTTACCAATATGAAGTATAAACATTTGAAGGTATGCAATCAAATTCTGGTCGTGTAAGACAAAATACTGAGCAGCACAAGTCTGTTGAAGGGTTTTCTAAAATTGTTTGTCCTGATATTTTTGTATTAAAAGTAACCAAACTCTTGAGTTTGGGCAAATTGTGTGTATGTGGCTTATAGAGCAAATGGAGAGTAAACTGTGTGAGTGTGAGTGTACTGAGAGCTCTCCTTTAATCAAGAAGCATGTTTTATACATATAAATATCCACAGTATATATTTTACATGCCATACAGTGCACATTATATTATTTATGCTGCCTTGTCCACTTTGTATTTAAGGGCTTTTCATCCAGTTTGCATGTTTGCTACCAAACAGCTCTATGATAATAACCACTTCAACAATAAAGACATGGATGTGCCTTTTTGTTTTGGATTATTCCTGTCTTACAAATGTACATCACTTGTTGACATTCTTTTGTGGTGTATAGTTTGTGTTTCATGCACAACACTGAACTCACACTTTAAGAAGGAAGAATGTTTGGTTTATTAAGCTTTAGAAAGGAGCCCCGCATCCAGGATAAAAAGCTATTCAAAATACAGTACTGCTGGTCCTGAGTTGGAACATCTCAAGCTGGTACCGTCTTGTTTTGTAATACTAAACTTTTATTACTTACAGTATAGAAAAGCATTGGTCAGATGTTAACACTCGGGAATGTTTGGATTTAAACACAGAAGTAAAAACTACATCAGCATTAGAGAATCTGGTGGTCAAACATCTGTCATTGTTCAGTACTGGCAGTGTGGTTACGACACTAGCTGGTTTCACAACTTAAGCCTCTTTCTTGGAGCTGCTGCTCTGTCTCTGGTAGTAGACCACGGTGAGCAGCACCCACAGGTTCAACAGGGTCATGGCGATGAACCGCACCAGAACTGTAACAAACAACCAAGACAACGGGACAGTGAAGGTGTCATTACAGCTGCTGTTACACTCGTTACTGAAGAAAGAAGGTTAAAATGTGTTTGACTCTCATTGTTGACTGAAGAGGAGCTGTACGTGTTACCTGCCTCATAAGAATAAAATAAAAGACATTCCTTTTCTGGAAAAACACTTCACATGGCGCATCTTTGGCTCAATGTGATCTGTATCAGTCTGTTGGCCATCAACAACAAACTTGATTTATTTAAGTTTTAAAATATTGCATTCTGGGGTGCTTAATAATTTTCTGATGAAACACGTTCTTGGAATTGGACTTTCTATTTTAAAAAGAAATATGTAAATATTCAGAGAGAAAAAAAAAACACTCCAAGTCCACCCCTTAAAGAGCCAGAGATTTGTAGATTTACATGTTTTAATCCAGTCCGTCTGTCCAGGACCAGGTCAGGGAGTCTACGGTCTGAGCAGACTTCCAGACGATCCAGAAGGCTTTGTCAGATCAAACTGAATGCTGGAGACTTTCATAACTTTAGAAGATACTTAATATATATTTAAGTGACTTAAATCAGCTATTTAATAAGCTTGTGGTTCTTGAGGTTTTTTTTCTCCACTCTAAATCGTTTGTCTGGTCAGCAAGTGAGATGTTTTGCACACATGGATCAAGGCAGAAGTGGCTGTGAAACCACCTGGGACGGATATTCAGATCTGCACTGCAACATGCAAGTGTTGGATAAGACAGAGACTAAAAGAACACAAATACATCAACAAAGCACTTCAAACATGCTGATATCCAAACTGGGCCATGACGTCAGGAGGGAAAAATCAAACAAAAAGCTTCAAAAATGTTTCCACATCTATATGGCAGGAAGGTTTGAGAAACTTAGGAGGAACTTCAAAACATGACATCCCAGCAAAGCTCAAGCCTAAACCAGACAGATCAAAGAACACGGTGTGCAAACATGAACTGTGAATAACAGTGTGAAACCATATTTTATTTACATCCTCCAGTTCATCAGTGGAGTATGGTATTGAGATGAAACTTGTCATTTACAGCCCCACTGCTTCAGGTCCAGACAGCTCTGCTCGCATCTCAAGCATGAGGGACACACGTCAGTTTAGTTAAGCAGAAAAAAACAACATTAAACTCAGGAAGCAGACGTTTCACCCAAACAACATTCGCAATGAAGTCTTGAATACAAAGGTGGTTTCACAAATACTTCCACCTTTGATCATGTGACTAAAACGTCTCCCATGGTAACCAGTGACGGTTATACCTATGACATGTTCAGGGCCGAATGGAGAGGCTCATTTCTGAACCATGTACTACTCTTACAATGCAGTACTCATATTGATCCCGGGTTGTTACAGGATACAGTAGTAGTATTGTAGTATACAGTAGTATACAGTATACAAGGTGGACTGGTCAGCTGCACACCAGAGATGTTGCTGAAGCAGAAACCCATCTGAGCACTTCTCGTGTTCTGCATGCTATGAACTCCATTTTTGGTGAAATTAGTCTGTACTAGTAATATAGCGCCTATGCTTTCTTTCTTTTAAACATTCATCATGCTTAGTTATTTCTATCTGTGGAAAATAGTTAAACATTACAAGATAGAGATGCAAGACCACAATATGTAATAATTCAGTCTAAAAGTGTGTTGTTGTTTTTCTTCTTACATCAGCGGATTTCGGGGCTCATGAGCTCGTTGTCCTATAATCTGTCATGTTCTGACTAAAGCGAGCAGCCAGAAACGTCCTTTTATGAGATTTCACTCCCTCAGTGCAGATCAGGGTTAGTCATTGCTGCTATCATGGAAGACATTTAGTAAAGAAAAGCTTTTCTTTCTGAAATATTTGAGGTCATTAAGTGTTCCCATGTGGGATTATACAAGTTCTACTAACATTTGTCATTCAGGGTGACTTACCCTGCACGTCTCCAGTTGTCTCTGTGGTGGTGTAAATCCGTGCTGGGACAAAGAGGAAGCCAAGTTAATGACATGCCCATTATCCAACACAGCAATTGATATATAATTAATGGACTGTTGAATTGTTAATTTATTAAATGAGAAGTCAAGTAACTTGGATCATAAATATTCATGATTTGAAAGAGGGACGAGGATTTATGTAGCAAAGAATTACGGCATAATCATTTCAGCTTGTTTTTGCTTTCCCCCGTGGTCATGTTTAAGTGACACAAGTACTTACTAAACCTATACCAATTTCTACAGTCCACTTCCATAATAAGGGTTGAGAAAGACATGACAGCCACAGGAAAACAAATTAAAAGGCAACTTTGAAATTCAACCCACTCACCAAGACATGTGTAGGTGGCCAAAGCCCAGGTGAGGGCGCTAACTTGTCCAGCATCCTTGGACCTCCACAGGCACTGGAGCTGCGTAAACTTACTAGCAGCACTAATGAATGTGCACAGGCTCTGAGAAGACAGTCAAGATCACACTTCATGTTAAAATTAAAAAAAAAAAAACAGCTTGAATTTTAGAAGTGATTTGAATTTCAAAAGTTTTTCATTTTTTTTTTTAACATTTAGAACCTCCAAGGAGGCTCCATTTATATGTCAAATGCCTCTAGACATGCACATCGTATGTAACCAGGTCTTGGTGTGTTGCGGTGAAACACCAGGTGAAATGAGGTCTGGATAACTTCTTCCTTCAACCTCCACCTCATTATTCCTGACTGATGACATGTCAACTCTTCACAGTGACACGCTGCTTCTTACGCTTGATTTTTAAACTGATTTATTACCATAGCCAGATCTATGATCCACTTCTCCACAGTCAGGAGCCTCCAGCCTCCAACCAACCTGAACAGATGTTGTTAAGCCACCAAAACCACACACAAAAAGGTTCATGAGTCATTGATTGTCTTCAAGAATGAATGTACATTTTCACATCGATCAAGTAAAAGGATACAGTAAAGTGTAGATGACGCTCTGCCGCAGGCTGCCGTTGTAGTAAAGAATCAGTAACAGAAGAAGGACATCTGAAGACGAAGAGCAGGTTATGAGCTGCATTGCTTCAGGCAGGTTCAGATCTCATTTCAAGGCCCAGTCATGTACAGCTGCTTTAGTGAGCATTCAGACCCTTGCTATCTTTGCACACTTGACTGTATTTCTTTATTGTGGGAAATAGATGATGGTTTTGATATAAGATGCATTTAGCTATTAATTATCACTGTCATTATTGCAAATTAGATGATTATTATAATTTAATTGTTAACTAACCTTGAGCAATGAGGATGGGATATTCCAGGTATGTTGGAGGTGGGTAGTCATAGTACATCTGGTAGGTTACAAAAACAATAAACCTGTAAAACACAAGATGCCAAGTTTAAATCTTGCTGCATATTAATGAAAAACTTAAGTTGATGCAATTTTCAGCTTTCAAGGCGATGGCTGAAAATCTGATAGAAAGTGAAGATGCCGCAAAGATAAAGGATAAAAATGATTCTGTAGTGGCTCGTGCATACAGCTGTATGAAATGATTAACATATCCTCTGGATCTCTGGACTGATTACTCAGACGTGGTTCCATATTGAGAATTTAGAAAAAATTAATGAAACTACTCAGTCCCCCACACCTTGATGCTCTCGCCACTGTGCTTCACAACACATATGAGGTTTGGATGCTAGTGTAGACTGCCCATATATCCAAAAATATAATCAATTATTTAGACATTTTTGTGTCACTGCAGCTGGAAGATTATGGCATCTTTTAGCACAATCCCATGATGATAAGCAAACTTCAGTAGGTCTTCAATGGTGCTCGTTTGCTTACTGTTGGTGGGCCAGTGACAGTTTCATAGTAGGTCGCTGGCAGATCCCTCATGTCCCAGATGATCACTGTCATTCACCACACCTATCAGTGACTTAAATGCATCATGCAGACATGCTGGGTAAGTACGGCTGATAAAACCTATTCATCAACACGTTTTCTTGTGGTTAAAGGCTCGGCTATCTCACTGATGCATGCATAGTGATAAACTACTTCTCAACAGTAGAGACATTTAAAGCAGTGCAGCTACTGACAGGCACAGAGGATAGAAAGGACACAGACAGTATTCAGCCTTGCTGAGACTGATTTTACTCTCTGTGATCCAACAGAGGGCAGTTTGTCAGTGATAGGCCCAAATGGGCTGTTCTGAAAAACTCTTTCACACAGATCTAATCTGACCAGGATCCTCAGCATTTTAAATAAGTGATACGGTGAGATTATCTTTTCAGTTAGGTTGTTTAGAAGTCAGTCAAAGAAAGAGAAAGGGGGAGAGAGGGAGAAAAGGAAAAAAAGAGGGGGGACGTCTTACTTCTCTGCACATTTACCCGGTTTGAAACAGGAAGTCTTCTCCACACCAGCCAACCCCACTACACATTACGCGTTTGTTACAGTTTATGATTTATTTTACACCATCTTTCTCACTACAGTTCCAGCAGCTCACCTACCCGATCAGCTCCAGGAGGAGGCTGCTGAGGCTGACTCCAGTCGTACATTTGGCTCGCATCAGTACAAAAATCTGTGGAAACTTTAGCACCATGCACACAAACAGTGTGCTAAAATTGGCGACATGCAATAACATGTCAGACTGCATTCTCTGGAGATAATAATTAATCAAATATCAACTTTAGATCTTAACAGACTTTTTTTTTTTTTTTTTTAATCAACTGTTGGCTTCTTCAAGCAGTAACTTCCGGATGATGCGGCTGCTGCACATCTGTCAAAATAACTTTGTGAAGAGACAACTTCCGGTTCGAATTTTCAACATAATAGTATTGTATATTTGTGTGCGTGTGTGTGCGCGCGCGCGTATTATAGTACTTATAATTATTGTATATTTCCATATGAAATGGTTCCTCACACCTAAGAGTTATGTAATAGTAATAACAATATAGTACATGTGAATAAATAAAAATGTATAGCTAATTTATATCTTTCCTCTTGTTTTAATTTTTTATTTTTTATTTTTTTATATAAAGTTTTTGTTTATTTTTGCTGCTTGTTTTGTTTCCTGGTGTTCCTTCAAAGTTTGAATGAGTCTAGAGGCTCTCAACACAAAAGTGCAAACGTGATGATAATCTCATCCAGTTTTCTTCAGGTGTCTATTTATATCACTGTGTTTAAAAAACCTTACATAGCTCTCTCTGGGTCCTTTGCAACCCAGTTCGTCTTTAGCAGTGTGCAGTTTCAAGCCTCATTATGTATGTGGTTTTTTAACATAAAATTTGAGAAGTTTCACTTTTATTTTGAAAAACAACTTTGAAGCGTGAAAATGAAAAACAGGAAGTGGTTCAGTTACGCGCAGCATCCTACTGTTGACGGAAAGTAAATCCTGTACTGTCCTCTGACATTTCCTCATGAGCGAATCCAAACAAGCAGCAAGGGCCAGGTAACTTTGACATCCTCCCGCCTTTAGAGTGAAAATGTTGAATTTTATACTTCACTTCTGATCGACGGGTGTATTTTGAGAGGTGAGAGTGTTTGGCTCAGGAACCTTAACAAGCTAACATGAGTGCGAAAGGGCAATTCAACTTTGTTTTAATTATTATTTTTTTCGAGCATAATTAAAAGTAGTGACTCTTAACGTCTTATGTGAAGCAGATATTACGTTAGGTGTCTGTTGTGTAAGTTGTGCTTCATCCGGGGCCACTTCATGCTAGCCGGCTCACGTAGCCAAATGAAATCATAGTTTTACAAATAGACGACGTGGTTTTTCTTTTTCGTTCCACATTTGTGTTTTAGTTTACATGATTTCCTAGGCTTTGGTTGGGTGAGAGGAAGAAATGGTCACGCCTGAGGTGGTTTCCTTATTTTACTTTGTAATACAAGGTTACTTGATAAAGAACATCATAAATAGCTCTATAAACAGTCCAGGAGATGGAATAAAGCTTTGCTTAAACGTGATCATTTTGTTTGCAAATGAGTGCTATGCCACAGGTGTCCCCAGTGGATGAGACCACATGTCCTAAGCTGGTTGAGTTAAACCATAAAAATGCTCCTGTCTGTGAACCTGCTTTAAAGAGCTTCTGTTCTCCACAGCAATGACATGTTTTATATTTGTACACAGCAGTGCCCTGCAAATCTGTTTCCAAAAAGTTAGAACAGGACAAGCCACACATGACACTGAGGAACCCAGGGACATGTCATGATTTGAATGGGTAGTTTGGAAGCATTAAGCACAAGAATGAGATATCTGTTTAATATGAAATATGATTATATTGTCTCGTCTGCAATGATGGATGGAAGATGGATGACATCATGGGCCTGATGAGAGAGAGAACCTTTTGCAGAAGTAGGCCATTGTCCTTAATCACACTGCAAAGCCTTAATCTGTACACAACCAGTCACTGACCTCACAGTGGATGTACGCCATTGCTTGTCTCAGTTGTCAGTGCTGTGAAACTTACTCTTAAGTTTTTATTTAACATGTCAGACTTTTAAAGTTTTCAAATGCCTGACATGAAGAGATGCAAATTTACAGACAGTGAGATATCAATAGATATTAATATTTTATAATTATTATGTACCTTTACATATTACAATGTATATATTTTATATCATATATTCTTTTA
>JBAMYA010046083.1:0-11251 GCA_037176975.1 Arrhamphus sclerolepis | reverse complement strand
CTGCAGTTCCTCTATTGACCACTAGAGGCTGCAGTTCCTCTATCGACCACTAGAGGCTGCAGTTCCTCTATTGACCACTAGAGGCTGCAGTTCCTCTATCGACCACTAGAGGCTGCAGTTCCTCTATTGACCAAGCTTCATGATACTGCAGCTGTGGGTTTCTGTTGAATCGGTCCTTAGTCAGCTACTCTGGATTATTCATCAGCACCAACATTAAACCAGATGGGGGGGGGGTGCCATCCACGTGCACTTCTCAGGCTTTTAGCAGCAGACCAGAAGATTTATCACAGATTATAGATCCAGAAAAGGAGAGAACGCGTCTCTGATTTTAATTTCACAGATCAGAGGGTCAGATATCCGATATAAAAGTTGGAAATTAAAACATGGAAATATGCGCTAATATCATTCCTTCATATTCCTGATAATTCAGCTGGTGGTGAAACTAAACAGCAACTTTACTAGCAACTACAGCAACTATCTTCAGTAGAAGAACTCTTCTTCAGCAGCAAACTCCTTCAAATTCATTCAGACCTTTTACCCAGTAACATTTTAATGAACAGGCAGAAATGGAATTGGTATTCTAGATTTTTCTTTTCTCTGTAAAATGTGTAAAAATATCTTCATACACAGTCAGTCAATCAACTGCATAAAAAAACTTTTATTTCCCAAAAAATAAATCAGAATAAACTTCTCCTGTTTTTGGTCAGTTAGGATTATAAAAGAAATATTTCTCTTAATAATGGGAGACAAAATATATTTTTATTAAAAAAAACAAAAAGAATAAAAGTCACTGGAGCTCCTGAAATGCTGCATCACATCCATGTTTGAACAGCTAAAGTCAACATTAAAGTTCACAACCGACTCCGGCTGGAGAACATCAACTTTACCTCATTTACTTGTTTACATTTTCTTCAATGAAATTAAGCTCTTCAAACAAAAAAAGATGCTTCAGACTTGTTCATTTCAAATCAAGCACTGGTTTATTTTCTCATTCTGACAGTTTGACTTTCGAGTTTTATTTACCAAATTTTCCAAAGGTCCAAACTAAATAAAAAAAACAAAACAAAAAAAACAAAACATAAAGCCCCTGTAGAAATGGCGGTGTTTAAAGTTTGAGATTAAAGCAGAAAAATGTAAAGAAAATATATAATGCAGACACTGTGGTGCTAGTTTCCATGGTGACGTGAAATGTAGAATTCTGACTCTGAAAATACACAGCAGCTTCATATGAAACAACTTCAGCTTCATATGAAACAACTTCAGCTTGATATGAAACAACTTCAGCTTCATATGAAACAACTTCAACTTCATATCAAACAACTTCAGCTTCATATCAAAAAACTTCAGCTTCATATCAAACAACTTCAGCTTCATATCAAACAACTGCCGCTTCTTCTGAAACCATTTTGTTTCAGGTTTTGTCTTGAATTCTTTGGGGCAGCTGGGAAACTTTCTGTCATTTTAAAGGTAACATAACTGTGCCTTAAATCGGAGGTGTGAAACTTCATCCTAGGCCACATCATCACCATGGTTACCAGAATCAGTTATAAAAAACATAGTTAAAAATAAAATTTGTGAATTTTTGTCACAAAAGCTCAAATTCCACAAAATTTGCTACTGTTATCACAAAATTGCAGTGTTTCTACTAAATTAAAATGTTTCTTGTATAATCACAAAAAAATATACTTTTCATAAAACAAAATGTTTTTTTAGTAAAATAGTGAATTTCATGTCACACACACACATACACATTTTGTTTTATTAAAAAAGTACAACCTTTAGAAAATTTAAAAAGGTACAACACATGTCAGAAAAGTCATAGCTGGCAAGCTAACGAGCTGTTTGTGTTGACATCTGAACCACATTTCTGCGCTGAATGCTGTTAAACCTGATTTATGCTTCTGTGTAGCCGCTATGCACGTAGGGCATGCATTTATACTTTCCACCACTGGGTGGCAGTGTGGGTTCTTCTTCTGCAGTGCTGTAGCTCGCAGGGCCATTGTCTTTAGGTTACTTCCTGTATGGAGCTTGGACATAGCAATGGAGGAAATGAAGTCAATTTTACGAGAGAAGAAGCTGATAAATCTTGAGTATTAGTCGTCTTTTTACAGACATCACAGTAAACTACCGTTCTACCCGACTTGAAAACAATCAACAAATCTACTAATCCCGTGTCTTGTGATCTGTCACCATGATGCGTAGGTGTGTTTTACGCCTATGGCGTAGCTTTGACGCAGAAGCATAAATTAGCCTTAAGACTAGTTTGTGGACAAAAAAAATACAGTAGTAACAGAACAGTAGGGTGACCGAACGTGTTTTGCCTGGAGATGTCCACTTTTTACGTCCTGACTGGGGTGTCCAGGGGGGTTTATAAATTCATGAAAATGCCCGGTTTTCACTGGTTTTCATAGGACCATTAAGCGTCTACTTCAATTGCCTGTAGCTTTGCAGACACGCACACACACACACATATATATATATATATATATATATACATATACACACACACACACACACATCATTGGTACGGGCCGGGGATTGAACCAGCGACCCTCCGGTTGCCAGCCCATATGCATAAAATGTTATATATGCAGCATGAAGTTTTTATTTGCTGTAATGAGCTTTGATTTGGATGTTCATCATTTCAAGTGGACATTACATTTTGGTTGTTCTTGGCCTTGAATAAAGACCACGTTTGATTAAATATACATAATCTAGTATAGTTTCTGTCCAACACATCAATACACTTTTTCGCTCTTTGCAAAAACAAAGATTACTTACAAGTCTTTGGCCAGACAGGACCTCCAACAAGGCCAAGAGCTTCACCCCATCTTTGATGTCTTCAAAAAGGTCATTTACCTCAAGAGGTGGTTTGTGCTGGAAGAGAGAATATAAAGTTTCAAATGCATGAAAAAAAACACATGAAGAATATGTGGTGCATTGTGAAATATGCCACTGCTGAGAGCTGTTAAGAAGATGGAGATTGGGAGAGGATATTGGTATTCCCGCTCATTACCAAGTAAAAAGAGAAACCAAATGCTGTTTGTGAGAAACAGGCTTGTTAGCAACAAGCACAGAGCCTCCCTGCAGCTGAAAAGATGGTGCCTCTTCCTCGCTGGTGGCTGCGTGCCCAGTCCTGAGGCGATGCTACTCATTTAACCCTAAGAGGGCACTTTCTGCTGGTAGCATGTCCACACATTTGCTGGACTGCACAATTTATGAAGAAAAAAAAATTAATAAAAGAACAATACCATCAGAATCTTTTCTCCTGCAGTCATGTGGAAAAGAAAGTACACCCCTCTATTTCAACATTTCACAAATGAAAACAGAATTTTAAGGGAGCCATTTGGTCCATTATTACATCTTCAAATTATAAATAAACAACCTGGATTCATCAACAACAAATGACATATTTCATTGTGTCATTATTTACCAGAAGGCAGCAATAGTGAAAAAGTAGAGGTTTACTACTTCCATGGGAATCATCAGAAGATAAAAGCATCTCTGTAAAGTTTGCTGGTCTGAAGCATCCACGTGCATGTTAGCACAATGCCACAGAGGACAGACATCAGCAGTGACCATAAAAGTTAACTAAACTCAGCTAAACTTTACAGGCCTCAATCAGCATGTTAAAAGTTAAAATTCACAGTAGAACAACTCAAAGAAAGACTGAATGAGTGTGGCTTGTTTGGAAGCGTTACCAGGAGAACATTTCTTCTCTTATAAAAAACATGACAACACAGTTTATGTTTGCGGAGTTCAGCCTGAACGACACAGTGTCGTTACTATGGTTCTGTATTGTTATTCATATTCTAACTAAATTTGGTCTTAAGCTTGATGTTGTTAACCTGACATGTAAAACCTGCGAACTGAGAGAGGATGTACTTATTTTCACATGCCTGCGCACCCAGCAGTTTGTTTATTCAGCAGAGAGACGCTTTAAATTAAAAGATGAGGAACTGCATTTTTTTTTCTGTGCTGTATGTGGGCCACTTCACAACTCAACATCCTATCACAGGATTGCAGTTGGCTGCCTATTTGGGCCAAAACTGTGTGAGCCGGCATGTGTGTGTTTGTGTCCAGTTAAACGTGTACCCAAAGAAAAAGATGTGTGACGTTTAGCTGTTTTCTGCCTTTTTAGCCACGATTTTAGTTTTCCACACACTAATATTTGCATGGCGTAGCCTCTGTCAGCTGGAGGTGACATCCACCCTGGAAAATTCATTAACTGAATCACACGAAAACCCTGAAAACAGTGTAAATGTGCTGTGCAAGAGAATAATACAGGAAATGGACACAAAGGCTGAAAGGAAAGTCTGACAGCTGAGGGAAGTTCATACTTAGATAATAGACACTTTCACCCACAAAAAAAAGATAAATATAAATAATTTGAACAAGCAATTGTCTACAGAACTTGTATTGCAGGTAACAATTGTATCTGATAAGAAAAGTCACTATTTTAAACTTTCTAGTTGTGTAAGGTTGTCGTTCAAGAGTTGCTTACGCAGGAAGTGTGACGATGTAAAACTTCTTTCATGTGGTAAGTTATGCCCCTTTTTAAAATAAAAGCGGCAATTGCACCGCTGCGTCCTGAAACCAGTTCATGTTAGTGGTTTGCAGAGTGCAGTGAGGATTTGTCGCTGCCACAGCAGCCCACCACAGTCAAACTAGGTGTGGCAAACACCTGTGCGAGCAGAAAGCACGAAGCACTCAAGGCTTTCATGTTCATGCAGGATGACTTAGCCAAAAGTAGACGGTGGAAATGGAGCTCCTTCAACAACCTGAATTATCCGAAGTGTCCCCTGATCAGCACTTGCTGTTTTTAAAGTGCTTTATAAATAAAGTTGGCTTGGCTTGGCTGAACCTGAAGGTGTCATGTAGCTTGTGTTTCCTAGCTCTTTTTAGGCCTAGTTCTTGTCTTTACTCATTAGCCTGGGACAGATGCAGCTTTACCAAATCAGCACTATGCAACCGATTCTTTAAAAGAATATTACATTAGAGCTTAAAATGGTGCAGCTAATGCTCAACAATTTTACAATAGCCAAGTTTTGCGAAGTTTAAATGTGAAGGTGCAGCCTATGAATTGCTGCTGTGTAACTAAACTGAGCACAAGAAGTAAGGAAATGTGTGTTTGGTAGATTTTTTGTTGTTGTTGTAACAAGGCTTCTCGACCATAAATCTTAGCTAATTAAATGGTGCCACATTTGTCAGGAGGGTTGCATTTATGGGATGAACAACAGAGCTGAGTATGTGGATTGCGCCCAAGAATGATTTGCCAAATTATTCATGTGTTCATGGGGGTTCATACAGGTCACCAAAGGAAGGGCTTAGTAGCTACACAAACTGCGAAACTGAAAAATATGTCTTCAATGAATGTTAACTCACTTTAATTTGCTTAGACTGCATGTTTTGTGGAGTCAACTAACTTTTTCAGGAGAAACTTCACTGGATTAGCCATCAATAAGAATAAAGATCCACATGATTATAAACCAGAATGTCATTACATCATCAGCCTGGTTATTATCTACAAGTTAGCAGGTTGGTTTACGTCTAAAGCCTGATTTATACATCTGCGTAGCAGCAACACACACTGTCTATGCACGGTCCGTCTCTGGTATTAAATTTGTATAACAGTGTAGGTTATTTCTCTGCAGCGCTTTAGCTAGCAACGGAGAAAATAAAGTATATTTATGTGAGTTGGGGCTCATAAATCTTGAGCTACCGTCATTTTTACAGACATTGCAGCAAATTATCATTCAACCCGACATCATTGTGACACCTAACGACAAAGAAGAAATAGTGGCGGGAAATTGAAAAACAAATCTACTAACGTTTTTTGCAGGCACAGCAATGCATAATTACTTTTGGAGAGAGGTGCATGTCACATGTACACCTACGCCGTAGCATAAATCAGCCTTTAGGTCTAATTTTGCTAGCAGCAAGTTATGCAGAAACTCAACTAGTCAAGTGTAAAGATGCCGTTTACATTGGTAGTTACTCATTTTTCGCTGTCTTCCTTACCCATCTCTTGGTATTTGCATTTAACACCAGTAGGACTAATGTGTTTGTGGCAGCAGATTTACTTGTTGGTTCTGGGTGTCTTGTGATCCAAATACTGTACTCCCTGCTGGACAGGACCACCAAGTGAGACTGCAGTATCTGCATTTGTCCAATCAGGAAACAAAGCCACAACTGAGTAAGATTACTTACTGATTTTGTCTTGATATAACCTGAACTGAACCAGGAGACTTTGTCACAAGACAGAACTGATGTCAGAAAGACCCTTTTTAAGTCTTAACCCAATTTGTACCAAATGTGGTTTTACTGCACTTTGCCTTTATGAAGAGCATACTCTGTACACGATTACTTACACATGTGACAGCGTTGATTTGAAAACTAAGGAGGAAATGGGCTGGACTTCCACACCTGAGATAGTGAGATAGACCACCTGATATGATCTCACTCTCACAGTCTCACACTCATGAGTTAAAACACATGCTGAGCGTTAGAGCCTCGGTGTTATGAAACAAGAAGTTAGGGTTAGAGAGAGAGACACAATCGCTGCTTAACTCTCATGTGGATGTTTCCCTTCACGGTGCAACGGCAGCCAGTTACACACAGACCGGAAAACGTGCGCGAGTTGATCGACACACCTTTTACGTGTTCTCTTGTGAGGCTGGGCTGCTCTGTTGGCATGCACAGTGAGTAAGCTTGAGCGCAGTGTATGAATAATGAAAAATAGGCCAACAGAGCATCCCAATGTTGGCCCACCACATAACTCAGATTCTTCTGAAGTTTTAGAATCCAAGCTCTGAACTACTGTGGGCTCAACAAAAGACTCCTATAAATCAAATCTCTGAGTCCCGCTCCCACTGCATGAGCTCTAAACGCCGCTGTGACATCTGCAATATTAAGATTACCGGCTAATTATTCAGAATTTCTAACAAATCCCTTAAGATTCCTGATTATTTGCAGTTTCAAGGTTTGCTACAGTGGATTAATCTATTAAGTAGTCTAATTCCGCTCTCGTTAGGGTAACTGTGATATAAAACAGCATGTGAGCATGTGTTATTGCTGTACCCTCATTGCCTTGTAATTTAGACACATGAAATTCAGAAGCAGACGACAGCCTGCAGGGATCTGTCCTCACCCTCGTGCACTCCATCTGCACACTGCATCATTGTCCCTGGCCATCCTGTCCACAAACACAGACGTGCTGACACACAAAAAAATGCTCAAGAATAGCCAAACACCAACGCACATGCCTATTTACTCATACACAGCCAGTACGTGCAAAAAAAAGAAAGAAAGCAAAACAAACAACGAATGTCACCACCAAGCTCTTAAAAATGAAAATGCCCCTCGTGAGATTCTTGAAAAACCGGGCAGACGTGCTTTGTCATGCCACGTTTGAATCTTCCAATCGTTCCTGTCACGGAAAAACAAACCGGGAAAATCGCAGGAGCATTAAAAAATACAAAGTTCCCTCCGGACCGTTAGACGCAGTAAACTTTCATTACAAACAAACCGTTTTCCATTAAAGATGATCTTATTATGAAGCAGGACAAATCAGGGGTAAATGATGTCATTATTCACAGTTAACTGGATGAATTCAGTCCCAGTATCAGTGTCATAAGAAGCCATTACTGTTGCAGGCACATCTCTTGTCACCAGTTCCATCAACAGACATGACATACCACTGATGAAAGAGAGGATTCATGACTTTAATGAGGAGTTAAACTGGTGATATAATACAATTGTGTTAGAAAAAGACAAGAAAATATAATGATTTGAGTTGACTTAAGGGAGCAAAGCTCTTCTATTGTTCTGACTTAGATGGAGATCAGATGATTTTTATGTCAAATTAATTCAGAGAAAAACAGTCGCCAGTTGCTTTTCTTAGCGCTGTACTTGAGAAGTCCTTTTTATATGATTTTGTTCAGAGGCAGTGTGATTAATCGGGACTACAAATAGACATTTTTTTTCATAATCTGAATTAGCCAATAGTTGAGGATGTTTAGCCAATTAACAGGAAGAGACTATCTTTGGGCGTTTGCTCGGTTGGGAGTTTCCACAACTTTCGGAAGAAGACGAATGTCTTAAACTTCCAGGCCTGCTTTTTTCACCCAGAACAATTTAGACGGTGGCAGAACCACAAGACCACTGCAAAGATGGCTCTAGCCAATCACAGACAGGAGGAGGGTTTGTGTTCGTGCACATGAACTGGGGGAGGTGGGGAGGCTTGGGAACCATCATGATACCCCTCGTGATGGGGCATCATGTTTTCTTAGGGAGTGATGAAGGGAAGGGGAAGAGGGAGGTTTACTGGTTTACTTTGTCATTCAGAAATCACATACCCTACCTTTAAATTCTTATCTTTCAAGGCCTCATATATTTAACTCTCCAGGAGAGAAAGTCAGCCCAGCATACTGGCAGAATAAATCAGCTGCCCTAATTTTTAAAGATCTGCATCAGCATCTGTCATGAAGGAGCCCGTATCAGCTGACTCCCAGCTTGGTTACTTTTTGCCTGATGATCCGACAAAATCCCACAATCTCCCTGTCCCGGATACCTTGATAGTCGAGTAGAAGTGACCTCATGTGGTTCAGGCAGAACTGCAGTTCACACTTACCTTTGCTAGATGAGAATTTATCCATTTTGTGAAGGTTCTCTTTTGCACTGCTTCTTGCTCATCTGCAAATTAAAGCACAAAAAAAAAGAAAAAAGTGTACGTGAACACTTCACATCACATGACATGACCGTTGAGTTCAAAACTAAACAGAAACTTGTGATTTTCATAAAGAACATGCAATCAGATGGAGCAAATTGACATGACAGTACTTGACAATCGGATCCGGTCAGTCACAGAAACGGCTCGCAGTTTCTTCTAATTATGGATGCATGGTACATTTTTAAGCTTTTAAGTTTTCGGCTTTCTAAACCAGAATGCTTCCTTGTTCAAACTCACATGTTGCAAGTTTACTCCTGGGTGTTAAAGCAGCATCACAGCTGTTCTGGGTCATAAATGTTTAACACGTACAACCGCAAGAATGATGCTCAGTATGACTAAGAGTACTACACTGTAAAGGAGAGGTCATAAAAAGAGATTAGAGAGTGAGTGGACAGAATAATTTCTGCCAACAAATCTCACAGACCTCCCTCTGTGTTCAGTAATGACATGCATGATTGTTTGGATCACCCCCAGCCTCTCCATGGTCTATTAATACTTTCATCCACAATGTCTCATGCATTATGCAACATGTATAACAAAGCAACACATTTCTTTGCTTTAGTGGTGCCGCCGTACTGCCGACGACTGATTTCTAGCACCTTCTCATGCGTGCCCGTCAGCTAGTCCTGCACACCGCGCAGGCTGGCCATTTTTAAGCATCACCTTCAGAAATACGGGCAGCGGTCACGTGTTTTAAGGCAGCAATGCAAACACTATACAGCACGCAAAGGCGTCAATAACCCACAGGCAAATCCGTCATCTCTGAGCACAGGGGATGCCCACTGGAGCATAGCATGTAGATCCAGATGCACACATGCACAGAAAAACACACACAGATGCGGCACATACACAACTTCAAATGCACAGAATTATAACTAGTTCAGCTGCAAACCACGAGCATATGTCATGAACCTTATTAACTACACAGATGAGAGATTGCTGCTGTCCTACTTACCACGCAAATACTGAAAAAATCCAGTCACCAGATTTATTGAAGTCTTCCTGACAGACACATCCTTATAGTGAGCCATTCTTTGCCCCACTCTCCAGCTCTCTCCATTTGCATTTCATGAGTTACATACAGAAGGTGTGTGTGAAAATGAGATCCACGGTGGAAAAACTGAGACAGAATCTCACGGCCGTCCTGTCACCCTTCTTTTTCCGGCAGGAAGCAGAACAGATTTGGGAGCCTCGTTTCCCCGTTGAAAGCAAAAGAGCTGCTGGAGGCTGTGATGAAAATGTCCCCTCCTCCCTGACACACTCACACACCAACACACAGACGCACACACGCTCACGCTCACATGCACACTCACAGGCACACGCAGATGGCAAAGCAGAAAACTCTAATTGAGAGGGTGATTTCCAATCCCATCTTTCCTTCTTCCTGTGTTTTTCCAATCCAGAGGAGCCATGCCGATGTGGATGTGCACAGCCCCCGCTGCACTGCCTCGCTGTATCATCATACCATCTGAGGCTGGGGAGAGCTCAGCAAGGAGTGTGGCTCAGCCAATCAGCCTTTGGGAGGCAGTGATGTCACAGCCTCGGTTGCATTATCCCGATTTAAGCTCTGTGTGTGTGTATACATATACTGGCATGTGTGTTGACCTATGTTTGCTTATAAGATTTCTCTAATCCTCTGAGATTGACACATTCAGATAATAAATGAATGGAAGAAAAATAAACTCAAAGACAAATCATTTTCTAGAGGGGGAGGGAAGGGTGATGGGGGGTGGGGGGGTTCATGCTAAAATTAAATGAAGTCTCAACAGGCCTATTGATTAAATGGAATCAGCACAACATTCAAGGACTGCAACACAAAGCTCGCTCTAGTGCAACTCATTTTAATAATTAATTCTGAGGCTGTTGAATGACATCCACCACCTGCTCCCTCTCTAAGTCAGAGCCATTGTGACGCCACAGCAGACACACACCCACACTGGGATTCCCTTTGTAAGCACAAGATCATGTAAAAAAAAAAAAAAAAAAAACTATATCATCTACATATTGGTTCAATAAGACCAAGTAGAATGAGCTCAGCTTTGACCAGAACAACCAATTCTAACACATGGAAAATGTTAAGTACAATCCCTGATGTCTTATCATTTCCTGCAGAAAAATCCTTTTATTCTTTCAAGACCACCAGCCCACTAAAAGCCTGTCTGATATGCTAAAAATAAGCCTGAGGTTGACATTCTATTATTACTCCTCTGTAGACTGCTGGCAGAACTGGCCCAGAAAAGCTATTTAGTTGGACATGGCTTTTTTTCTCTCTTTCACATGAAAACATCAGACTTTAAGTGGTCCCATTCAAATGACAATGGCAGCTGCACACAATGTGAACAATAATCTTGAATCATCTAAGAGTGGCTTAGCCACTTTAAAAAAATGTATGTCTGTCAATAACAACACATAAATTAAGCTCTAATTAAATCTACATAATATCTTCCTTTTTTTTTTTAACTCTTAAGCCTTGACTTCCAGGATATTATACACTTTTACACCACAGCACATCATCAACAT
>JBAMYA010046082.1:0-11251 GCA_037176975.1 Arrhamphus sclerolepis | reverse complement strand
TATATATATACACACACACACACACACACAGTATCTTAAAAAAGTGAGGAGCTGTAGTGCAAGCTGAATGCTGTACGTATTGTAAATGTACATATATACAATAGGATGAGGCGGTCCCAAATTCAAATCTGTGCGTGAATGTAATGCAGGTCTGAAGATATTGTGTTCATGTAGCCTGTAGGTCTGAAAGGGGGGAGGGAGATAGTCAGTGTCAAAGTGGGCTCTGGCCTTGTTGAGGCTCGTTGTACATGAGGCTTTAAACGGGACAGTTTCAACAGAGATCGCTCATCAGAAGGGGCAACTATAACTCTGTTGCAACATTTATTAGTGACTTTTCCAAATCTCATCATTTTAGCTTGTTTTATCAGCTCTGCCAGGTCCAGGATCATCATGTGGGCATTAGAAAAGGAGAGCTTATGTCCTGCCCTCATTCATGGTGGTGGTATGTTTTATGTGGTCCAAGAGTCCACGTCTGTACACAGAACGCTGCTGAAACGTGACCGTACACAGTTAACTTTTACACTGGAAGTTCTTGTTGGTAGATATTTTCTTGCGTACTGCAGACCAGTCACTTGTTTCATTGTAAAACCAGTTTGTACTACTATTATGTACTAGTATGTATTACCTTTTGTTTCTGTTCTTTCATCACTCATGGTGAAAATGTTTGGATTTCTGTTTTCTGAGGCTCTAAGGTGATACGTTTACTCACAGTCAAAGTTGAAAGCTGTGCGTATAATGCATGTATTAAAGGGAAAAAAACCCATCAGTTCTGTTCCTGATCTGACAGAAACACGAAGCATGGAGAAACTGGACCAATCAGAAGGCAGTTAGGATGACATCATGTTGTGTCATGATATCTTTTATTTCACACCCTAAATAAAACTACAAACAGTTTGAGCCGGTGTAGATGAGGTCATCAGGTGTGATGTGTCATTAGATAAAGTCCATGTTTTAGTTAGGTGATTGCTCCCAGTTTTGTGATCTTCATGGAGCTCTGTTGGTAAATGATTGATAAATGTTAAACTGTTATCTTAATATAATAATTGTATTTGATAGTAACTTAATTGTAAATAGTGGTAACCAGGTGCTTTATATATGGGAATGAACAGTATGTGTACATAGAACTAAACTCCCATTTGTTTACAGAGCTGCTGCAGTTAGACTTTTTATGAACTATTTGAATCTTTTGATCTCCATGTAAATCTGTGGCTCAGATGTGCTGCGCATCACATCAGAAATCTCCAACGGTCTTCAGATGTGTTTGTGAGCATTACTGACGTCTGTTAACGATGCAAACGCTCTTTTCTGCGGCTCGTTGGTGCACATTCACAGCGTCAAGACCGTCGATTATAAAAGCGTTATGTTGCATCATCCAGGGCTGACGGGTCCGTTCTTTGTTCGGTTATAATATCATGGAATATCATGTTTCTTGGTTATGAGTTGAAATAAAGGGTCAACAAGGATTTGTTTCATTTTTATTTTGCCGTTTTTATTTCTAAAATATTATATAGCTTCATAGTTGGAAGTTTAATGGCTTTTGCATTTTCGCACTTTCTTTTTAGTTTTCATATTATTTGTAGCGATATCAGAATAATATTTTATAATCCAGAATGAAGATGTGTATTTTGAACTTATCATCTAGCCCTGTGGTACATCCTTCTTTCCGTTTGACTGGATATAAACTGGTACTTTTTCATCTGATGGATACTTAAATGTTTCATTAGATTGCTTTGGTACATTTCTCTATATTGATACCACATCTGGAAACAGCAAACCTGAACAGTGCCGGTAGTAGTGTCGGTAACCTTATAATTCAACGTAACACAGCCAGCTCTGTTAAAGCAACTCACTCTAAACAGGAAGTTAGAATGCAGTTTAATGTCGCTTCATGTGCTGCCTTCTAGAGTTTATAAAATCAGATTATCAGTACCCTCATTTTCAGCAGTGTGGACATGTATTGCTGGTGTTGGTGTCAGAGCGACTCTAGTTTCAACAACGGTGGCTCCAGTGTTTCGGTTGGTAAAGTAATCCTGAAACCAGTTCTTCCATAAGGCCCTGTAAGGTTAAAAAGGAAACTAGTTCTGAGTTTGTCTGCAGCGCCGGAACCACCCTCTGTTTTATCCTAAAAGCCAAGTCCATGCTGCATCAGCAGCACGCTCCGTATGAAAATTTAAATGAGCCTCTCGCTGGGTTCCTCAGCCAGCTGCTGTCTGTGTCACAGATCCGGTGTCAGTTACTGGGCCCGGCCCCGTTTGGCTGCAGAGCTGCTCCCGTAGGACCTGTGGAGGATGGTCAGATTAATAAGTCAGGAGATGACTGCTTCCTCAGGTTAGTGGGACAGACGCATCACTTCTGTGTCAAGTGTGCATAATCTACATGTGCATCATCCAGATGTGCATGCTCTATAGAGTACCTGCGTTTAACAGGCAGCTCTGCAGATATTCATTACTGTCAATGAAAAAAAGAAGGTAATAAAACCTCATGGATGTCACTCGTGTGTCATTGACAAATTGACAAAAAACACATGATTTTAGGACAAAAAGGTAACTGTTGTAATTTAGTGTCAAAATGTTGCCAAAAGTAGATGTTTTCCAACTTAAAATTGTAATTTTAAGTTGAAAAGTCAACGTGTCGTAACATTTTTGATTGTACAATATAAAGTCTTTGCTGTCGGGGGGGGGGGCCTTTTACGTCTTTTTAAATTTTCTAAAAACGGACAACATAGCTGGTGGAGAAAGTAAAGAATAACTGGTAACTGTGACGATGATTTGGATGAAATAGTTTGTCACGTCTTGATGTATGAGCAGGTCTGTGAACGTTTTGATGCCCTCGGAGGAGACTGCAGATAATTGCCGGCTTGTCTCTGAGTCTAGACTGAAACTCTGAAGCCCCCCCCCCTTCCCAGTCTGGTTGCCTGCCAGTCTTGTGACCCAGGAGCCAGATGGTGCTCAGGGCTGCCGGTGTCATGACGGACAGAACCAGAACTGAACCATGTGTGAAGATGCCAGCGGCTTCAGATCGTTTACTCAGTTGTACCCGAGTGGAGGAGGAGGGCGTTTGAGTTGAGTGGCCACTCCCATAACAGAAACTGTGGTGATGAGAGCGTCACCAGTCAGCTTTTCCTCTCCACGTGGAGCTGAAGCACCAGAGGTTCAGCAGCTCACTGACAAATATGCTGATTTATCTTTGTATTTATTTATATACATTTATTTTTGACCAATGCAGCTGCAGCAGAAATGATGACCGGTATCTGATTAATTTTTAGATCATGCAAGGTTGTCTTCAGGTGAGACATATGCTGCTGCACACCAAACTGACTGAGGAGGACTCAACTTAGTATTTATACTCCTACCGTTCAGTCGTGGCGGTCCAAATTGTTAAAACTTTCTGATGCAGGTGTGAATCCTGAAGCAATGTAACAACCCGCTGGTGGTTAGTAATACACATGACAAAAGATTTCCCCTTTTTTTAAAAACAAAAAAAAGATTTATTTCTTTTATTTTACATCCCAGGAACTAGTGGGAAATCTGACAGTATAGCTGGTTGAGAAAGTGTAATGAGTAACCAGTCTTTTAACGGTAACCATGGTGATGATGTGGCCCTGAATGACACCTCTGGGTTAGACAGTCGTAAAATTCATGATCATGACAAACATGACAATGATCAGTCATCATTCCAAAGTCTATTGCAGGTTTAATTATACGCTGCATACGTTGTATTCAGAGTATAATTATGTTGTGAATATGTTTGACAACCCTTGGAGCTGGAGATGAGGATGTGAAGATGTATAACTCTACTCTGACCCGTCTCTGGGGCATATCAGGCCACTGCAGGTATGGATGTATATTCTCTGTACACATCAGACACCAGCATCCCTCAGTATGATGATATTAAAGACTTTAAAGTCTTTCTGGTTGTTTTGACAGACTGTTATTGCTCTGCTGATGTAATAATCTCTCAGTGGCAGCATCATCTTCACCTTCAGCAAACTTGTGGGTTGATGGACATAAACACATCTGAAGTGATATTGATGAGCACAATGATGAAACTCTCTGCTGCACATCCAGCCTGATCTGGTCCACTTTCCTTTAAAGTTTAGCTCAGAAATCAAACTCTGCTACTGAGGGCTCAGAGGAAAGTATTTGTTGGATTTTAAAGGTGTTTATTCAGAGCATAGTGAGTAATGACGTGTAAATGCCAGTGGAAAAGAAAACGTTTAGTTTCCTGTTTGGAGCAGGCAATATCATCCTCCCAGGCTGCCGCGTTGATCCGGGACAGCAGCGGTAATCCCACACACCGCTCTAATGAGGAGCCTGTCAGCCGCCATGGCATCACAGGGAGTGACGTGAAGTCGGCGAACAGCGTGCGGGCCTGGACCGCAGCACATGAGGATTCATGTGAGGTTTAATGTTTACCTGCTTCAGAGCGGGCTGGGTTTGGTGGATCGCCATTCAGCCTGACCTGAAGTGGGGAATTGTTTTTAAAATATCGTCTTCTCTTCATGCAGCATTCTTGGACGACATGAATGCCAGAACAGCGAAATGTCTTTGAAAATGTCTCGTATAGCTCCAGGCTTCATATGTAGATTAAAGTCATTGTTTATATGCCAAGCAAAAGGAATGTTTTGGCATCATCAGTATCCCTGTGACATTAACTGCTGTTGTTTAAGATCACTTCTACATTTATCAGTTTTGGTATAACTTGACGTCAGTGTGGCATTCTCTTTTTTTTTAAGCTGAGGTAGTTGAGGTTGCTAACCCTGAAACACTTCTATTCCACCCCATAGTACCTCTATTCCACCTCTGCAACACCTCTATCCCACCCCTGCAACACTTCTGTTCCACCCCGTAGCACTAGTATTCCACCTCTGTAACACCTGTATGACACCTCAGTAGCACCTCTATGACCCCTCTGTAGCACCCCTGTAACTCCTCTATTCCACCTCTATGACAACTCTGCAACACATCTATTCCACCTTTTGTACCGCCTCTATGACACCTCTGTAACACCTCTATAAGACCTCTATGGCGCCTCTATAACACCACTATTATACCTCTATGGCGCCTCTATAACACCTCTATTTCAGCCCTATAGCACCTCTATTCCATCAGTTTTATTCAGAACAGACTGAATAGATCATCCAGAAACGTTAAAGACTGTGGACTGAAAAGTGGTGAAGGACGTATTTCTTTATGAAAAAGGAATATTCCGCCTTTGTGTGTTCCTTCGTTCATCTATCTTCGCCCGGTTCCTCAGACTCTCAGATGCTCCGCAGCTTGACAAGTCCTGGTCTTCATCATCCTGCAGATTTCAACACTGCATCGTGCACAGATGATCTTCATCATCCTTCGTTCTCTCTCAGGATCAAACACCCTCGTTACCCTCTGCTGCCTCAGCTGTCAGTCACTCTGACATTGTGTTGGATCTAAAGTGATCACTGCATGGTCCATGAGGATGATCCACTGGTGATCCACTGGGGTCTGCTTCATGTGGCTATTAATTAGCGCTGCTTGGCCAGTGATTAGCAGGCCTGACGTGCTGCTGTCACAGATCAGGAACCTCTGAGGTCGGTTCAGGAAATACAAAACAGAAAAAGAGCAAAGATGTCCCATTGTTAGCACTGCTTGTTAGCGGATGAAGCTTGAACTTGTGATGAAGCTTTGTCCTAAAGCCTTGACTTTTATGTGCAGATAAACAGTTACAACTTCAACAGTTAAATCTCTGCAGGAGTCCTCACCAGACTGGAGAAACCCTCAGTCTAACATCATGTGATCCACAATCTTAGACATTTAAACCAGAAACCACTAATTAACTGCCTCGTCATAGCAGATCCTGATATTGATAACTGATGAATTCATATTTTTATATTTAATATAATCTGCAATTTGTGCACCAAGAAGCATAAACTGTGTTATAAGGAGAAAAACTACAGTCGTTACAACAGTCCTGGATCTTCAGATGATCAGTTTCTGTGTGAGAAAGACCCCACAATGAACACATTAAATTAGACTTTGTGAACATAAAGGCCTGCGGTCAACTATTATTTTTTTATTTATTTTTATTAATTCCCCTCATAGGCTATTGCCCAAATAATTCATAAGTCCCATGAACAGTCGGACGATGTAGTCCAGTTCATCCTGGGCTACATTATCACCATGGTTACTGTTAAAGGCCACATTGTCACGTATTTGTAATGATTCATGAATTTTTTTTAAGGTCGAACCCATCACCATGGTTACTGTTAAAGGGCCAGTTATTCTTTATTTTCTCAACCAGCTATGTTGTCAGATTTCCTGCTAGTTCCTGGACTCGGTTGTTTAAAGAAGAAAAGGTGAATATTTGCTATAACATAGAAAAAATTCACAATTTTTTATTTTATTTTTTTTATTATAAAATTGAATGTTTAATACTAATAACTCAAATTTTCATCTTATAATCACAAATTAAAAAAAATGAAAAAAGTAATTTTTGTCTTAAAATCTAAATTTTCACAAAAATTGCAGCATTTAAAAAAAATTCAGAAAATCACAGTTTCTTTCTTGTAAAATCAAAAATAAAGTTTGACTTTTTTGTATTAAAGCAAATTTTTAAAAATTCAAAAAATATTATTTTATTATTCAAAAATACTTTTGAATAATAAATACTTTTGATATTCTCTGTGGGATTAATAGAAGTATTTTTTGAATAAAAACTCTTGGTCGTTGAAGGAAAAAAATCTCAATCTTTCAAAATTTGCAACTCACAATAAAATTAGCTCAAATTTTTACATTTGTGATTATACAAGAAAAAAAGTCTTTATTTCAATTTTTTTGTAAAAAAAGAAGAAGCTAATTTGTAATTTGATCAACTTGTGAAATCTTTTCCTAAATCCTGACTTTCTGACATCAACCAGCTGTTCTCCACCTCAGTTCTTCCACTTTCTGATGTCAGAAATTAATCAGGTTTCCTCAGAAATGTTCTGGTTAGAAGTTTAAGATCGTCTCTAAACACTCTCATGGACCAGATGAGATGAAGTGGTGGGCCGGATGTGGCCCGCCGGCCTTGAGTTTCCACGTGTGGTGTAGAAGGTCCAACTGGAGCTTATGATGAGCAGCAGCTCGTACTCGTTGTGTCACAGAGATGTCAAGAAAACAATTCTGTTTTATTTTAAAAGAAAATTAGATGTCGGCGAGAAGAACAAATGGCGTTTCTGACATGTAACCATTTGATTGACAGTTCCCAGATTCATGCGTCAGTTTTTAAATATCAGCTGTCAGCTTTTCTAACTCCTCACAGAGCAGAAATATAATTTAAGCTATAATTATGAGTGGATTATTGCTCTAATTTTGGAAAACTGGTGGTTATAAGCAGTTATTTTGTTAGGTGTAAGTGTAAATGTCTGCAGTCTAAAGGTTATTTAAAACACTGATATCAGGCGTGAGCCTCTCTTATTCTTGTATTGAGTCAGTCGTGGACCCAGATGTTCAGGAGTCAGCAGCAGCAGTTTTCTTAAAGTCTGTAGCTGTCTTCATTTCACTCACGCAGGAAGGAGGAGGTTCACTCCTCTGAGCCAGCAAACAGGTTTTTGGAGGCTGCAGGAGGGAGTGTTGGGCTGGGCACATTTTTCTTTGATGACTGGACAGCTTCTGGACTCGGCCCGGGACGCTGTGGAATCTTGTGACCTCAGCCGGGCTTGCAGGCTGGTGAATACATGGGCTGAAAAAGTGTCACTTCTGCTGATCTCATGTGCTTAGTTCACATTTCTAGTGTTCCCAAACTTGCATTTTTCAGTAAATACACGGTAGATGCGTGAGTGTGCTGCGTAGGCCGAGTCCAGCAGGGAAACCGCAGACCATGCCCTTATTTGGGGAGAAAAAACAGCAGCCAGAACGAGACAAAAGCTCTCTGGGATTCACACCAAGAAGCTGTTTTTTTTTTTTTGTTTTTTTCTTCATGGATGTGAAATGTCCCGCTGCTCCTTTAATTCCCACTTTAGTTCCCTCCACTGACCAGACTTTTGTTGAGTTACATTTGGTCCAGTGAAAGTGTTGCAAGATTTCTGAGATGTAAAGAAACTCACACAAACAAACAAAAAAATCCCTCTTTTGTTTTTAATCGCTATTTGGCAACATTTCTGAATCTGAAATATCACAAATTTTTTCACAAAAAAAGTGAAAAGAAATATGCAAATTTCATAAAAATTGCAACTGTTATCATAGAATTTGGGTTTTTGTACTAAAATATCTTTTTTTTTTTTTTTTTTTTTTTTTTTGCAACATCACAAGTTTTACATAAAATTTCAAATTTAGCAAGCTTTTGGCTTCTAGTATAATCATAGTTTTTTTTTCTTGTATAATCGTAAATAAAAGACTTTGTAAAATATATCTATTTATCTCTAGATAGATATAAATTAGTAATTTTTGTTATAAAATCTCAAAATCACAACCTTTAATCATAAGAATTTGACTTTTCTTCTAAAATCTTTTTATCTTGAAAAATGAAAAGTTCAAAAAAATGTTTTTGTAAAAAAAATAATAATTTTGTTGTAAAATTGCAGGCTTTTTCATACACAAATGTCACAAAATTAACCTTTTAACTAAACATTCAACATTTTTTACATAAAATTACAGTTTTAAAACTGCAAATTGTGTATAATTTAAACTTTGTCCTAAAATCACAAATTCTTCTTATTTTTGACAGAAAGGATCAACTTTTGTTGTAAAATCATTATCAATCGTTTCCTAAATCCTGACTTTGTGACATCAACCAGCTGTTCTCCACCTCAGTTCTTCCACTTTCTGATGTCAGAACTGAATCAAACGTTTCCTCAGAGACGTTCTAGTTATTTACAGCGACGTCACGGTAGCTTTGGGGGATATCTGCAGCGGTTATCTTCTGCATCTGCATTATGCAACCGTTTGGAGAGAAACAAGCCTACACTGTTCCTCTGATGCATCCCGTCGCCCTGTAAGATAACAGGAAAACGACCGAATGGCTGGAATAAGATGATAATGATGGAGCTTTATTAATCTAAAAGGAAACGGCGATGCCTGAGAACTGACGAGTTTGAGGTGGAAAGAAGCAGAAGTGCAACCATCAGCTTTTCAACTCTGAGTCATACTCTGACCTTGTTAAAGAGCAAATTTATAAATAAAAGCAAAAAAAAAAAACAACGTTTCACAAATAAGTGTTAAAAGTGTATATTTAGGGAAAGATACAGAACCTCAGTGAGGAAGAGGTGAAGTGGAAATGCTAATTTTAGTATAAATGTATGGTGGATCCATATTTCTGATTATTAACCAAAGCTGGCATCTGTTAATGCGGCGCTGACACAGATGAGGACCTCTGTAAGAACTGAGAGTCTGGTTATCTCCAGGCCTCCTCTCGGGTTATGTAATGAGTCTGTTTAGTAACCAGATTAACCGCCGTCTCACCACACCTCTGTTTGTCTTCCTCCTCTGGTTTCCTCCAGACGTAAGGTGTTCTGCTGCGATTGCTCTCAGCCTTAAAAACAGGCAGCTTTTGTGCGCTTTAACGGTGCTTTAAAAGGTTTAAAACCAGAAGTTTCAATGGATTAAAAAAAACAAAAAAAACATAGCTTTTTTTCTTTCTCACCATCTGACTTAGAATAAACTTTTAACTTTTTAGGTCGGTTAGGATTGCCAAAATTATTTCTATTTGCTAAATGTCAGAATAATTGAGAGAGAGAGAGAGATTTTCTTCAAAGTCAGGAGTTTACAGACACTAAGATTATTATTCCTTTAACCAATCTGGGAAAGCCCAGATGATGATGTCATGGCTGTGGAGGCTTCTAGTGGGTTAATTAGACACACCTGTGGATGTATTTTAAGACACCTCAAACACGCTGCTTTCCTTGAATGACATCGTAAGAAACCAGCCAAGATATCAAAGCTGAACACCTGCTGAGGATGCAGCTGAAGCTGCTCAGAGACGGTCCTCATCATCATCATCAGAGGAAGATGACAGGCTTAGGTAGATGGAAGTCTGGACAGAGCAAATCAGCTGAACACATTCTTCAACAGGTTCAGTTCAGAGACGAGCTCTGCATCACCCTCGCCTCCTCCTCCAGCGTCTCATCTTCCACCACAGTCACAGATTTGTTGTGTCCAACCACATCAGGAGATGCTGAGCCCCCCCACCCACCTTTCTGCCTCTAGCGGTCAGGTGGGAGTTAGTTAGTCTACTGTCTTAGCTACTAGTTATGAGAGAGACTGGTATGTCAACCATTTAAAACCATGAGGATTTCTACTTTTTGGTCCTGGACTGGAGGGCAGAATTTACAGCTGGCCATAATTAGTGGACCATTAAAATTAATTGCCGCTACTTAGACACTGATGGAACTTAAAAGCACCAGCCAACACTTAATTACTACAAGTACTTCTTTGAATGATATATGGTTATTTGACCTGCCCTGCCTGTAAATGTAAAGTTGTACTGACTTGTCTGCGTTAAGATGGCCAGTTTACCTGTCCAGGTCCAGCTGGCAGAGGGCCTATAAGCTGTTTTAATTTTCTTCTCAGGTCAGTTATCACCGCCGTGGCAGCTCCCACTGGTCCCATTACCCTACTCTGTTTTAATATGCCGTTAATGCCATTACTCATGTGGTTTTGCAATGTCGAGAGGGTGTGTTGCCTTGGCTGAGATTCCAGGAAAGGTTTATGTGATTGAGCTAAAATAGATCTGACACATTTATAGATATGGTCATCCATCATGGGCTGACCATGAATGGAGAAGAGAACACCAAAGACCAGGAGTGTCCAGCGTTTGAAAAAGATTTTACAAACAGAAAAGTTGCTTGTTTGGTCAGAACTCGTGATTCTTGTAAAAGTATCCTTTATGGGGGAAAAAAAATCAGTGATTTTTCTTTTTTTATGAAAAAAAGTTGAAATGATAGAACATTTACAGTTTTACTTTTTTTTTAATTTTATGTCAAAACATTGCAAAAAATTGACATTTTCCAACAGAAAAACAACAACAACAAAATAAGTAATTTTCAGCTAAATGGTCACAATGTTGTGACATTTGTGACTGTATGATAAAAAGCCGTCCCAAGTGGTTTGCTGGTAGCACTTTAACCTGCAGGAGGTCCAGGTTGGAATCCTGGTGGTTTCAGGACGAGCATTTAGCATGAAAGCAAAAAAAATCTCTGTAAGCCGCTTTGGTTAAAAGCGTCTGCTAGATGGAATGTAAATGTAAAAAAAAAAAAAAAGTCTTTTTTTTTTTTTTCCCCAAAGCCCCCAAAAAGAAGAAC
>JBAMYA010046080.1:0-11252 GCA_037176975.1 Arrhamphus sclerolepis | reverse complement strand
TTTGGAGGAAACACCATGAAAGCATGGATCCATCCTGCCTTGGATCAACAGTTCTGGCTGCTGGTGGTGTACTGGTGAGATGATTCTGGGAAATTTGACGTTTCACACCAAAATTAAAATTTGTGATTATACATGAAATAAAGTATTTTTTTTATCTGAGAATATTCCTTTAAGCTTTATTTATCTAGTTTTACTGCTGCTCCTGAAGCTGCAGCACGTTTAAAATCATGAATATAAAAGAAAGTTTGGTCTCCTTCTCATGTTTTATTCTTTATTTGCTCACCTGGCAATGAGCCATTAGCTGTGTTTTTCTTTAGTTTCTGCAAACAAACCAACATTTTAAAACCAGTAACCAACTAAAGAGAAAAACAACAAACAACTAAACACACTTTAACTTGAACTCTTAGCAGGTTAACTAACAGCAGCTTGGATGAGACGAGTGGCCTTTTAATGAAAGAACACTAAGCTTTTAGCTGCCGCCCTCTTCTGAAAGACAAGTTCAATTTTTCTTAATTATTTTAAAATTTTTGTTCAATAGCTCTGCTTTAAATGTTTCTGATATCAAATATTCTGCCACTGTTCAGTATTTTGCACCCTGAAATTAGTATTTTGGGAACTTAAATTAGCATTTTCCACCCTGAAATTAATATTTTGTGCACTAAAATTATCATTTTTTTGTCCTCAGATTAGTATTGTGTGGCCAGATTGATTTTTATTTCATGATCTAAAAGTAAAAGAGTGTGTTTACTCTGGCTGCAGAGACGAGAATGAGTCGAGCATGATAAAGAGCTGCTGAGTTTAAAGATCACGGATCTATTAAGCTGCTGAGATGAAACGTTTTAATGTGGCTTTAATGAAAGCACTCCAGTTTTTCCACACTTCATTATTTGTTTTAGGTAAAATCATTTCATCTCAGGAGTGTTTGCTGTTTTAAAAGATGTAATGCGCTTTATTTCCTGTTTCATTCAGTTATTTATTTATTATTTTCACAAAACCGAACGTGTAAATAATAAGCAAGAAGATCATCATGAACACTGAAGCCATAACACATCACTGCCTTTCACTTGTATTCACTTATAATAAATTTGTTATTTTCTCAAAAAAAGGGCGTTTATGTGACCCGGGAGAACTTAAAGGATGTATGTTGCTGTATAGCATACATGTAAACATGTAAGGGCCTTTCAGGGCTTCTATAATACTGACCTGGCCCCTTGAGGGCCTCCATGATGCTAATGTGGCCCTTTGAGGGCCTCTGTAATACTGACCTGGCCCTTTGAGGGCCACCGTGATCATAATATGGCCCTTTGAGGGCCTCCATGACGCTAATGTGGCCCTTTGAGGGCCTCCGTAATACTGACCTGGCCCTTTGAGGGCCTCCATGATGCTAATGTGGTCCTTTGAGGGCCTCTGTAATACTGACCTGGCCTTTTGATGGCCACCGTGATCATAATATGGCCCTTTGAAGGCCTCCATGATGCTAATGTGGCCCTTTGAGGGCCTCTGTAATACTGACCTGGCCCTTTGAGGGCCTCCATGATGGTAATGTAGCCCTTTGAGGGCCTCCATGATACTGATGTGGCCCTTTGAGGGCCCTTTGAGGGCCTCTGTAATACTGACCTGGCCCTTAGAAGGCCTCCATGATGATAATGTGGCCCTTTGAGGGCCTCTGTAATACTGATCTTGCCCTTTGAGGGCCTCTGTAATACTGACCTGGCCCTTTGAGGGCCTCCATGATGTAATGTAGCCCTTTGAGGGCCTCCATGATTCTGATGTGGCCCTTTGAGGGCCTCCATGATGCTAATGTGGCCCTTTGAGGGCCTCCGTAATACTGACCTGGCCCTTTGAGGGCCTCCATGATGCTAATGTGGCCCTTTGAGGGCCTCTGTAATACTGACCTGGCCCTTAGAAGGCCTCCATGATGATAATGTGGCCCTTTGAGAGCTTCCATAGTACTGATCTTGCCCTTTGAGGGCCTCTGTGGCCCTCAGTGGTTCACTGTCAGGTGTGTCAGCAGGACTCTGCAATGGAATTTATCAGAGGTAACTTGACAACAAGAAGATCTAATCAACCAGGCGGTGGAGCTGTTACTGAAAGACGGAGCGTAATCTCATCTCAACTTTGGAAGCAGCATTGTTTTGATAATTACGGAGAATGAAATTTAATTTATCTGGAAATGGAACAGTTGGTTGCAGAGGGGCCCTGCTGTTTAGAATTGGATTGGAGTGAATGGTGATGCTGTTTAATCAAACAAGAAGCTTTCGTCAGCTTTCCTCAGATGACACAAACAATCCCACCTTGTAACTGTGTCATTTAAACCCTTTTTATTTTGTCTAATCATCAAAGCTGCTTTTCAAAGGTAAGTTTGTGTGTCTGTCACACAGAAGCCTCAACATAAATCCGTCCTCGCTTGAAACCTAAGAAATAATCAGACTTGATTTTAGCTCCACTCAGAAACATTTTCTCCCGTCTCTGAAGTCTTTCAAGTCGGCTTCTGTCAGCAGCTGGACAGCTCTTATTCTCTGCTCCATTTTCTTGCTTTTGTTAATTCTTTAGAATAATGGCTCAGACAGTTAATGAATTTAATCAATTTCCTTTTGAATAATTGGCTCAGTGTGAAAAACAATATCTCAATCAAACAGGCGCTCATTTCCACGCTACACAACAATTATAGTGTGTGTACATATTGTGTTTGTGAGGTTAATATTAATCTAGAAGTCTTGGAAGTTGCTCAGATTCATGTTGAGGATTGAAAAATGTCGACATTTGTAGCAAAATAGAATTTTGTGGCCTGAAATTAATATTTTGTGACCTTAAATTGATATCTTGTGGCTTCAAATTAGTATTTTGTTTACACAAAATAGATGTCAACCGTCACTCGAGCACAGTTTGATCTGTCTACTACGCGTGAGTACGGAGGCCGAGACACGACATCTGAAAAATAAAATCAGAAACCACGGCCTCAACTGGGTTTTTAAAATTGGAAACTCGCAGACACGAAATGTCAATTTCTGGCCATGAATTTGTCATTTGAGGCCACAAAATACATCTGTAAATACAGTTTATCATTTCTGTTTCTGCTCTGTAGTTTCAGATGTTCAAAGTCAAATGATGTTAAAGCAGTTTAGATGAAAGAAGATCAGGAGGGTGGAGCTATCTGCTATATGATCGTCATCTGTCATGTGATAATATATATCTGTGTTTTAATGAGGTAACGGCATGAACGTGTTTTTGTCACTGCTATTTGCCGACGCCAAGCACTGAACAGAAAAAAGAAAATTACACCTGGGAGGTACAGAAAAAAATATAAACAAGTTTTCCATAACTTAATGAATTTTATTTGATTACATTTTTTTTTCCTTTTCAAACTATTTCACGCATGGTGAACCACTGTAAATCCATAAACAAACACATAAACAAGCAGAACAAGATTGATGCATGATGAATAAATCATCTGAAAGTGGATATTAACTCTGCGTTGCCTGGAGGGCTCAGAGAGGGAGCTGCCGACAGATCCATCTTCATGTCTGAGCAGCTGAAGGCGCTTCAGCGAGTACTTAGCTGCGGAGCTTAATTACTGAGGCGAACCGCGATGGTGATGATGGAACGGCAATGATTCTTCATTACTGCTGTTTTCTACCTGAGGTTGTATGGAGAATGTGGGTTTTTTTGTTGCCGTCATCATAATCAGCGTCAAAAGTCTGCTGTAATAAATAAACGTCAGTGATCGGATCAGTCGGACTGACTGTTAGCTGAAATTTACTAACGATAACGACATGAAAATGACGAGACTCTTGAAATATTGTTGCAGCATTTAGCAATTCAACGTAGAGGTGTGAAACTCTCTTTCATCCTGGGCTACATGATCACCATGGTTACAGTTAAAGGGCAACATGATCACGATGGTTACCGTTAACGGGTCACATCATCACCATAGTTACCGTAAAAGAGCAACATCATCAACATGTTTCCCCTTAAAGGGCCAGTCGTGTTTTATTTTCTCAAACAGCTGTGCTGCCAGATTTCTATTTAGTTCCTTGACTGAATAAAATTGAGGCTTTTGTACTAAAATCACAAATATACTTGCAAATAAATCAAATTCCTCTTTTTGTAAAAACAAATAAATTTTTGTCCTGAAATCTGAAATTTTCACAAAAATCGCAGCCTTAGTAAAGTTTTTTCTTGTAAAATCAGAACATTTTTTTTAATAATAAAAATAAAAACTTTCTCCATTGACCTCCATGTTTAAAGATCCAAGTTTACAGCAGAATTAAACGTCTTTACACCCTTCTTATCAATGACAACTGTACCACATCAGATGCTTTTATATTAAACAATAAAGCTGACCAATCAGATGTTGACGTGCTTGACTGACAGCCAGCCATTGGCTCTGTCATTGGCTTTAACAGCTTTGTTCCGCCTCTTTTCAACGTGCTTAAAATGGTTTTAAAGTCTCTCTGTATAAATCTATGCATCATGTGGCCTGATAGTTGCTCCAGTATTGTTTCCCAGTGATCCCAGTTAAACAGTTCTCACTGGTGTTTGTTTGAGCACATTTGCTACAAAACTGTTAAACTGAATAACGAACAGATCACATGTTTAACTGCAATCTGTTCCTCATCAGACTACAGTCAACCAGCCTTCATGGTGGAATTAAACCGAGCTGCAGGCGGCTTTAAAAAATGCAAGTCACTCGTCAGAAATGAGTCAGTGATTAGTGTGTGTGTGTGTGTGTGTGTGTGTGTGTGTGTGTGTGCGTGCGTGTGTGTGTGTGTGATGAGTCCTGTGTCCTGTTGAGAGATAAATGAGTCTGGTTGACTTTGTCTTGAACAGGTGGTGAAATCAGCGGGGAGGATGCGTTCGTGCTCGTGCACGTGCACGCTAGCGCTCCCAGGCTGGATCTGAGGCCTGGGCTTGTTTGAGAGCTCTGATTGGATAAAGATGGAACAATAGGCCGTCTCTGAATCGCTCCCACATGGAGCGGCTGATGTATTGATTACAGAGAATCCACATTAATCTCTCACAGCGTGTTTGACTGACTCACTGGTTTTAAGCGCTATTTATGTGCCTTTGTGTGAATTACTCAGCTGCTTCATCCTGGAATAACTCTTTTTATTTAAGGATTCATGTGACATTTGCATAGAAAAAAAGACCGTTAATGTAAACTCACCGTGTGTCCTCAGGTGAAGGACTCGGAACATCTCCAACCAGAAGGCCGAGAACGCTGAAGGTTCCTGACTGCTCCTGGATGTCAGGAGCTCCAGGCTCATGGAGCCATCCTGGCAGGTGTTGTCACATCTGGAGGAGGTGAAGGATATAGTGTTATATTTAGCATTCAGGTGCTGAAAGCCACTTATTAACTTAAGGTTCCTTAATTCCAGAGCATTATGGACATGAGGTGCTTTCAGGAAGCTGGTGTGGAAGTTTAGCTTCTTTCATCATCCCTGAAGGGAGATTCAGTTGTTGCAGAAGTCGTGATTTAGGTCTCTTGGAAGATTCCTTGTAGAAGGTTCCAGCTGTGTTCAGGTGGGACCTCTGTAGATGTCTGTGCTGCAGCAAACACTGAAGGACCTGGGCTTCCAGCAGAAGTAAAGCCTCCAGGTGAACACCGAGGTATTTCTACACCTCCACCACCTCCCCATGGTGGAAATAAACCAGTTTCTTCTAAAATCCACAATCATCTCCTTTGTTTTCTTCACATTGAGACAATCCTTCAGTTTAATTCAACTTTATTTCTGTAACATCTAGTTACAACAAAGTTGTCTCTAGTTCTTCTCAGAAACCCAGATCATGACCCCTGAGCACATGGCAAAGCCTAAACCTGGACCAGGACCTGGATCAGTTCTAAGGAGACCCTCCTGCTGATAACCAGCTGGGTAAAGGAAGACATGAAGAGGGAGACAGAACAGAGAGGACGAAGGACAGAGAGGATGAAGGACAAATATATATAACGTGGTATAAAAATATCTGAACATCTGGTATAAAATCTATAAATATGTGGTGGTTGGAGGCTCGGACTGCAGTGGTGTCCAGTCTCCAGACTGTCCCACAAAGTGGTGTTCCAGTTCTCTGTCCTCAGTCCCCGTCCATCACTGATACACCCCACAACTGCAGAGTAATCTGAGTATTTCTGCAGGTGACTGGAAGTCTGAGGTGTACAGACTGAAGAACCCCTGGGCAGCTGATCACCTGCTCAGATGGTCAGTAATCCAGGTGATCAGTAATCCAAGTGGTCAGTAATCCAAGTGGTCAGTAATCCAAGCGGTCAGTAATCCAGGCAGTCAGTAATCCAGGCGGTCAGTAATCCAGGTTGTCAGCAATCCAGGCAGTCAGCAATCCAGGCAGTCAGCAATCCAGGCAGTCAGCAATCCAGGCGGTCAGTAATCCAGGCGGTCAGTAATCCAGGCAGTCAGCAATCCAGGCAGTCAGCAATCCAGGCGGTCAGTAATCCAGGTGGTCAGTAATCTCAACTTCTGTAAAGAAAGTCTTCCATGACTCAAAGATGGAGGCAGGTTTGTCCTGCAAGAGGACCAAAGCATCCCAGGCTGTCAAAGGCTCCAGGACTCAGAGCTGCTGCAGGTTGGATTATTTCTGAGTTCTGGTGAAAAACTAGTTGTGATCTCCATTTAGTATTTATACATATACATACATACATACATATACTATATATACATATACATATGTGTACATACATGTCTGCAGATGTGCAGGTGTTGACTGTGCAGCTTTGTCAGGTAAATGAAAATACTTTTGTTTTCATTTACCTGCAATAAAAACATTGTTTGAATAATTAAATTACAAAATAAAGGGCTGAATTACCGCCTGAGATTAATTTAATGATTTCTGACATGAATTCATTCTTCTTTTCAAGTCTCTTACCTGTTTACCTGGAAATACCGAAGACTTAGTGGAAACATGAACGAAATAAAGCACTTAAATGAAATAATTTATTATAATATCCGTCGTTGCTCTGCGGCGTTCAGGGACTTCCAGCTGATCCCGGCCAGCACCCAGCCTGGACCAGCTACTTCACCCAGATGGAGAAAAACCAGGACCTGCGAGGACAATCTTGGATCACCTGAACGAGCCTCTCTAAAGTCACCTTCTCGTCCCTCAGTTACGTCCTGCCTTTGCTGAATGAGTCCTCCAAGATGACGGCACCAAGGTTGGATTCCTCATCCTGAGTTTGTCCAGCTGAAGTATGTGAAGGGGGGTGTCAGGACAGAGGGGGGCTTTCAGGACCCAGAGGAGCAGCATGCTGACATGATTGCAGAGGAATGCAGATGGAATGCAGAGGAACGTGGAGATGTAAGACCGGAGCAGAGGGACGACTTCGTCTTGGATGTGAGAACGTTTTACTCAGCTGCTGGGAAAGTTTCCTTCTGATGATGAGGTCCTGATTAGAGAGCGTTAGAGCCGTCCAACAGACGATGGACCCACTGGAAGACTGGCATCAAAGTTCTGCCCTGATGTTGAGCAGGAATCCCTGAAAGAAGAGTGGGATGACTCGTAGATGTCGGATGATGAAGAAGCACCTACTGCTGTTAGAGAGCATCAACACGTTGATCTGGTCTGGGCAGAAATCCTGCAAATGAAGACCCGCTTCAACACAGAGGTCCCCCGGAAGGCAGCGAACCATGACAGCGCTTCTGTGTCTTCTCCATGGCGTGTGTTCTCCAGATCCAGGCCTCCTCCTGAGATGACTGAAGCTTATCTACAGGTTCAGATTCCCCATCCTCGGTCCTGGCTAAAGCCCAAACATGCGCATGAGTACATCAAAGCTCGCTGAATACAAATGCTCACACGGCTTTTGAAAGATTAACGTATATAAGATGTATAAATGGTTGAGCATTTGAAATGGTTTCAGGGTCTGTTTATGCTGTTGTCTCTGGGAGGGTTGACATGACTGCAGACATCTGAAATAAAACGTTTAAGTTGTGGCCTCAAATGACCAATTATGGCAAATATGAATGTGAGGCCATAATTTCTCTTCATTTTTCAGGTCTCATGTCATCTTCTCTGTGGGTTTCCAACTATTTTGTGGCCACAAAATTCCATTTTGAGGCTATAAAATATTAATTTGTGGCCCCAAAACATGGCGGAGGTTTCATCATGCTGTGGGTCTTCTTTGCTTCCTCTGAATGACATTAAATTACCAGAAAATCTTTAATCGGCTGTTTTAGACTTGAGAAACTATTCAGAGACACTGAGACGCATTTGAATTCTGTTCTGATAAATAAGTTAATATCAACGTAGTTTTAGATTGAGCTTTGACTCCTGTCTTCATGAGCGTCTGGTTGGTTCCCTGGTCGATGAGAGCGCTCAGCTCTGTGCACGTGTTTCCAGATAAATATCCACGACTGAAGAGTTTGTTAATAAAGCAGCGTTATACTATTCAATTCTGCCTGGGGGTGCGCTTCCTGTCTGGTTGGGACCATCTGTCTGAGGTCGGAGCTTTGCTCTCTGCTCCTCATTAACATGAATTTCACGGCTCCCTTCTCTGTAATTTATCATAAAAAGCTTCTCGTATTATTGTGAATAAACTGAAGCGTCGTTGTTCACGTAAACGCCTGAATGTAAAGGATCAGAAGGAGGAATAACTGAGGAGGAGAGCAACTGGATGATGTCACAAAGTCAGGATTCAGGAATAACACTTCTACACACTTTCGTCAAAACTTGTGACTTTTGAAAAAAAAAAAATTCTATAACAAAAATGACTTTAGAACAAAATGTTGAAATAATGGAAAAATTTGCAATTTTTGTAATTTTGTTTCACAAGCTGCAAAACGTTTCGATCCCCCCCCAAAAAAAAAATCATATTTTTAAGTTAAAAAGTCACAAGTTTTTGACATTTGCATGTTTTTATGAACAAAAAAAGTTCGATTTTAGGACTAAAAGTTGAAATTATAGAAGAAGTTGTAATGATTTCATAAATGTCAAACTTGTAATTTTATATCAAAATGTTACAAAAAGGTTGTTTTTTTTCTTTTTTTTCCCCAAAATACATTTAATTTTAGGTCAAAAAGTAAAAAAAAGGAACATTTGTGATTGTAAAAAAGAAAAAAATTATCATTTCAGAAGAAAAGTTTTATAATAAAAGTTTCGTTTTTTGTAAAATTTACTTTATCGAAGAAAAAAAAATGTGACGTTGCAAAATTTTCCACTTTACAACAATTTTCCTTTTAGAAGAGTTTTTTTTCTTTAAATTCTGATTATAAGTGAAATTTGTTTGATTTTTGTACAAAAGCCTTCAATTTATTGTAAAAAATTTTTAATCAATGCTAATCATTAAAATCTATGATTTTAGAACAAAAAAATGATTGAAATTATTGAAATTTTTGTAATTTTATGCCTTATATTTTTACGTCAAAATGTTGCAAAAAGTTTAGATTTTCCAAAAAACAATCCTAATCAGAATTTTTTTGACATTTGCATCTGCAAAATTTGAAATCAGAAACAACAACAAAAAATGTAAAACTGAAACAAAATGAGCTTTTCTCCCTCTTTTTAAAGCAAAATAGTCACTTTTTTTATCTTCCAAGAAAAAGGCCAAATTGAAGTGATTTTAGTGTAAAAGTCTGAATTTCATGATAAAGGTTTCAATATTTGTGAAATTTGAGATTTTATGACAATTTTCTCTTTACCTTTTTTAACAAAAAAAATATGTGAGATTGCAACTTGGCCATTTTACAACCATCTTCCTTCATTTCTTTTCTTTTTAACAAAAAGCTTTGTGATGTTTTGAGTGTAAGAAAAAAATATAACTTTAGTATAAAAAAAAATTATTGAGACTTTGTGACAAAGATTCTTTTTTTTTTTTACTATCCTTTTTCTTCTTTCCAGGAACTGGCGGGAAATGCGACATCATACCTGGACGATAAAATGAAGAGTAACTGTCCCTTTAACGGTAACCATGGTGATGACGCGCCTGGTCTCATGAACTTGTTCAATCAGAAGAGAGTTAAAATGCAGCTGGAGTACTTTTACAGCTGCATTTATAAAATCGGTTCTATTAAATAATAGCTCGTGCCAGCGGGTCGCCAACATCTGCTTGCATCTGCATCTGGATCCACACCTGCAGCACCTGTGCGTCTGTCGGCCGTCAGGTGAGATGACGCAAACAGACGTGACCTTGTTTGGCCCGTGGGCTCTTTAATGACACCCAGGATCAGACGGTGAAAAGTTTGAGGCGCCGCTGAACTGTGCGTCTCCATGGAGACGAGCGGCGGCTGTTCATTATTGGATTTGTGGAGTCGTGTGTGCGAGGAGCCGTTTTAATTATGTGCTGCTGCGGTTTGGGGTCTCCCCGGCTCTCTGCTTCCTCTCCTCCCTCTGCTCCATCCAGATGACATCTCTCCTCCTCTCGGCCGTTCCCGTGACAACCCTCTCCAGGCCGTTTATCGTCGTGGAGACGGAGGAGAGGGCAGCTCAAATGTGACACCCCACCCCCTCGTTTAAACTTCCTTTCCTGTCCTGTTTTATAGCTCTGACTTTCATTTCTTTCTCCTCTTTCATGTCTTTTCTGTCCTACCATTGTTTGTCGTCCTGTCTTTGTCTTCCTCCCCACATCTCCTGCATCTGTATCCCTTCTCTTCCTCCCTCCTGGACTCTTGCTCTCCTCTGCTGCAGTATGAGCTCACCAGCAGCTCCAGCAGCGAGACCTACTGTAGGTTTTTGTCCCCAGAGTCCCACCTGACCGTCCAACGCTCAGATCGGTATCCCTGCAAATATTCAGGATGTGTTGTCTCTGAGCTTTCTAGCTTTTCATCTGTGCAGACGCTAACCCCGTAAGTTGAATCTAAATTCTTTCAGAGGATGATTGCTAAAGTCGTCCTTAAAAAAAGGAAATGAGTCAAAAGTAAATAAGTAAATAAATGAATCTGGCTTCAGTAATAAAAAGACTGTCTTGGTTGGTATGTGTTGGTTTATGCTCAGATCCAAAGACTGAAAAAGATGTTAAATGTGCATCAGAAGCTCCTCCCCCTGTTAATGACGGAAATCAAAAATACAAAAGTTCAAGGAATTTTTAAGGTTTTCCTTTCCTCCTTAAAACTATACAGAATAGAACCCAGATATCCCTCCTTTAGGGCACAGGTGTCAAACTGAAGGCCCGGGGGCCAAATCCTGCCCACCGCCTTATTTTACCCGTCCGAACAAAGACCATCCTAAAGTTCTTACTAACTGAGGCAGAGAGCAGCTGCTTTAAGGTGGAATAACTGAGGTGGAGAGCAGCTGCTTTAAGGTGGAATAACTGA
>JBAMYA010046079.1:0-11253 GCA_037176975.1 Arrhamphus sclerolepis | reverse complement strand
GTACTTGATTTATTTTCCTTTGTTGCCAATGAGCTTTTTCAGTTTGTGGAGCCTGTTGCTGCATTTCTTTAAGCACTATATCATCCAATACCGTATATTTTTCTACAGTTAATACGTGTGTCTGTCCTGCTGCTGCTTCTGTTGCTATTTTGTCTGCAAACACATTTCCTAGAGCAACAGAGGAGGCCGCCAGCAGCCATTTACATTGTTTGCTAGACCCAAAACTCAAAAATTTGAACAAAGGAAAATAAATCAAGTACCCTAACAGAAATGTGCCAAAATAATAAAACCTGAATAAAGCCTGAATCTTCAAGATAAACTCACGCACACACAAAAAAAAAAAATCTTTGAAAATTTCTTTTCAAACTATTTTGCATTCTTACAACCCCTAAATCACTAAGGTTAGCCTTCTTCCATCCTAAACTATAGAAGCTTAGGTTAATTTAATTAGAATTCAGATCCAAGTTATGTGTTGTTGACACCAAAAACAGTCACTCCTCTCAGTCACACATAGTTAGTGAGAAAACATTCAGGAAGGGCCATGAAATAATGGTTCACATAATAATCAATAACTCAATAATGAATTTAAACAGAACACAGATATTAAAACCAGCTTTCACCAAATTTTCTCTATTTCACTAAAATTAAGAGGTAAGGATAACACACTGTTAGTTCAGTCATCCATCAAACCATTCATCCAATTCTGCTCTTCCTTCTCTTTCACACACTTAGACATGTCTATGTTTCTCTTGAGAGAGAACTATCGTAAGGCATAACTTCATTATCGTCATTTCTAACTCTGTGCGGCAGCAGATTTCTTAACAGTGTTTTTTGTTCTCGTACTGTCTGTTCCTGCTCAGCAGATAGTCAGGACGACCTATTTTCTCTGCTGTTTTTCATAATTCTTATAGCAACAGTTTCTGTCTCTAGGTCTGGCACCAGCTCTATGCCATTCTTTTTCCACTCATAGAAACAAAAACTTATGCAGGTTTTTATTCATCTCTTTGCCTCTTAGCATGATGTCTGTCACGTGAGCAAAAAATTTATACAAGTCACAGGTCTTAAGAGTCACACAGGAATTTTTCACTGCATCATGCACAGATTTAGGTCGACAGTCAAGAAAATGGGCCTAAAGTTTTAAGCATTGTAGGTAAAGAGTCAGGGTCTCCTACAAGTCCTCAGTCTGCAGCCTAAGGCTTGATAGTTGGCCATAGGAGTTAGGGGAGGAGGTAATGTAACTTGTGGAGTGATAGGAAGGGTATTAAAATCAATCACTGTCTCAGCTCACAACTCTGGCTTCATACACACACACTGCCACACACTCGCCAGAACGTACACACACATGCCTTCCCTCAGCTCTCACAAATATTCAGACACACACAGAGATACATCCAGAAACTGCTTCATTAACACAAACAAGACATCAATTGAGTCGACTCGGTCTTAATTTCTTCTTCTTCTTAATGTATTGCTTGGCCAAGCTTTTAATATTTAATTATAATGATATGGGAATGAACGACCAGTCAGTGGTTCACCGAGCAACTGGTCCAACTGGCCTACTGCCAGGACACTGCGTGAAACACGTCCACTTCTCCTTAATCCAGAGGTTTGGAGTCTATTTCACTTTACGTTTACACCGAGAGGTTTCCAGTGGTGCGCTGCTTCGACTTCCCAACTTAGCTTTCTTTCACACACTCGCAGCCATGCGCTTCATTCTCACCAAAACCACATAGCAAAATATCCACACTGCAAAATGTTTTTTTTTTCCTTTTTTTTTTCTTTCTACTCTCCCTTTTATGTTCTCTCTCTTTCTTTTCCTTCTTCGATTTTCGGTCACCTTCTTCTCTTTTTTTTAGCTACTTTCATCCAGTATTCTGTGTCTTCATAACCTTCCTGTTTCATCTTTTTTGGATTTTTCTTTGATCGTGTCTTGCAAGACTGTTATCTTTGGAGTATTGAGGCGTTCCTCAAATTTGTAATCTTCAGTCCATTTATCTGAATATTTTATCAGGATCCTGCTGTTCAATGAACGTCCAGTCATTATTTGTTAAATTATCTCTTAGGTTGACTTGACCCTTTTCCCATGTTTAATGCTTTTGGCCCAGCGTTGGGGCAACACCTAGGGTGTTCTAGACGCTGGGTTATTTCTTCAGTGGGACAACAATTAAACACCTGTTGTGGTTACTCTCACTTCAACTCTTTCGAGTGGAGGGTTCTTGCCTATGTGCTTCCACAAGAGGTTTGTTGTTTACTACCCCACTGTTTTAGTATGAGATTCGACACCTAGTGGCACTCAATCTCCATTCACGCACAGTCACTCACCGATGGTTATATTCACCTTGCAGCTTTTTACCAATTCACACACACTCTTCCGGGTGTCTGATTACCCAAATGTGCCTAGGTTTTTCTATTTTACCTGATAGTGTCTAGAATTTTCAGGGTTTTTTTCTCTACGTGCAACAACCCTCAGTCATTCACGCGTGCAATAGAGATTTTTACTATCAACTGACAATTAGCTACTAGTTTATATTAAATCAGTGTGTAGTGGACTCCGCAGTCCTCCTTAAGCATCCGTTGTCTTTCTCCTGTCGGACACCGTCAACCCTCGGCTTCCAGACACCGGGAAGGAGACCGGCCCCGGAGAAGGGTTTCTAGGTCTTACCTAAAAGACCTGCTGTGGCCACAGTCTTTCTGATGCCCCCCCCCCACGGCCGCCGGGATCCTCAGGTATATTGGTATCCGGCTCGAAGGACCAAGTAAATGTCAGGGGGGCAGTTAGGCATCAAGATAAAGATACATTCTGCACAGTTACTGGCTCAGCAGTGATAAACTTCATGCACCAGGCTCATGAAGTTCATGTGTCGGAACTGCAAGTCTCGAGTGTGATTCAGCTTCCTCTCTGGCTGGGATATCTGATTTCTGTAGTTACACTCTGTAACTGCCTGCAAAGAAGAACAGAAACAAAGCCACTGCGTGCAGAAGCTTGTATGCAGATGAAGGCTTTTGATCCTCAGAGAAACACAGTCACATATGTTTTAAAGGTCACAGAGCAACACATGAGATAACTTATGTACAATTATTCCAGCAATGGTGATGATGTGGCTCAGGTTTAACCAGAGTTGGACAGCTCTGTATTAGAGGATAGAGCTACAGGTAGATGCTATATCCACTACACTCCTGGTTAGATGCATTTCAGTGCTACGTGGGTAACGACACTGACGTTGAATCCAAACTAAAGTCAGCCGGGTATGAATCAGCCTCCTCCTCCGAATCTGTAAGACTACTGACGTAGATTCAGTCTAAGTAAGAACTTGGTCTTTAGGCCAGTTTGAAGACCAAGCTGTGGGCCATAAAACATCTTCTGAAAAATATGTACGGCTGCCCAAGGACGAATGCATGCACTGTTTTTGTCAGGTGACAAAAAGCTAATAGCGCTGAACTCTAACTGAACTTTATGAACTGTATATCTGCTTCAGAGGCAGGCGAGGACTCTGCTGTGGATGCGGTGCCTGTGCTCTGTTATGGTGCAGGAATGGTGCATATAGAACCCCCCCCCCCAACCAACAATCAATAAACCATCAATAAAAATAGCAGGTCATGAGTCATTAGTCATGAGGCAGAGAGGTGCCCCCTGGATCAGGGAGAAGACCTGCAGGATTAATCAAATACGGGTTGGTCAAAAGCTCAGGTTTCATATTTACAATAACGCTGAGCAGTGACATGAAGGGGGTCAGGTTGTTTCAGAAGTGGTGTGGCACATGGACCTTAGAGAAACCCAAGAAACCCGTCCTGTTACAAAAACAGGTTAAACCAGAAGAGTCAAAAATGCATTACTTACAGATCATAGTTGTCAGGGGGCACAAGCAGGATCCAGGATCCAGGTGGAGACCTCTGCTGGTAGCCAAAACACAGCCTGTCAATACCCTAACCCTAACCCGTCGAACAGCCCCCTGGATCGGTGGACCTTCAACTCTGTGGCTAGATGGTGGACCCTTGCCGAACCGATGCTGGGGGCTGATCTGGAGGGCTTCGTGGTGAGCTGAACATCTTGAAGGGATGGACCCAGGCACCCATAGCTGTAGCGGATTCTGGTCTCAGGCTGGACTCCACTTTCTGACACCAATGTTTTATTGAAAATATTCTTTGCAAAGGGAGAAAGAGAGAAAGACATGTACCCTGTGTTGCAGTCGCGAGCTTTCTTGACGTTTTTCACTCAGCTGCACACTCTTACATGCAGTTTTTTACAGAACAAGTTCAGACTGTTGGTGCATGAACAGGTTTCAGTAAAAATACCAAAAGAAGAAGTGCATGCAGGTCAAGACACAACAGAGACCTCTACACAGTCACCCATTATTCACTAGAAAGAGGAAGAGAAAGTTCCAGGGCAGGTTCATGACAGCTTTGTCTCAGTGTCTTTAATATTTTTAGTACTTACACTAACAATATTATCAGGGTCAAACACAGTGTTCAGATGGCCTTTAAGAGCTACACCTCAATATCTGAAGGTTAACAAACATATTTTTATACTTTTATACTATGGCCTCATACAAACAGACACAGTTCAGCAGCTGTTCCAACTGGAGGTTCATAGCTGCCACACTGAAGAGCTTAGCTACATGTGGTGTCCCTCAGATTCATTTCTATGTGCTTCCATGAAGACAGATAATCAGCAGGTACACTGTTATGCTGGTCATGTCCAGCTGTTCTGCTCACTCCAGACCACTGAGCTCCACAAACCATCCTTCTGAACAAACAGCTCGCCAGTGTCAACCAGCTGTTCGGGGATAATTATTTACAACTGAACTCTGAGAAAGCAGAAACTAAGACAAACTCTGACGTCTTTCCACTTATTCAACAGCAGACAGGCTCCTAAGCATATTCTGTTCTATAAACTGCTTCTTTCATCTCTGTAACATCTCCAAATGAAAACCCCTTGTGTCCAAGGCTGAACTGGAGATGATTATTCACATTTTTAGGAGCTCAACTGCTGCACTTGTTTCTGTCTTGTGAAGAACTTTGTGACGCATGAAAACTGCTGCATAAATAAAATGTACTTACTTACACGTAGAAAGTCTGTCTAAACATTCCTGAATTATGTTTTCATGGTGTAAACACATGCAGAGATACATTCTTCATATCGGAATTACTTTATTCATCCCTGAAGGGAAATTCTTTTTGTTACAGAAGCACAATTTCCAACCAAGACAGGAGCAATAAGAAGAAAGAGCAATAAAGATGATCAATAATAGATGATCAATAAGTCAAGAGACTACAATTACCCAATGTGCAAAGTCAAGATAATAAAAGAATAAAATAAAAATATCAATCTCCATTTGTCCTAAGTTGTATAACAACATTTGACCACTGTAAACACCTTTACATGGTAAAGGACATGTTATACAGGTTCAGTTATGAATAAATAGTGTCCAGTGACCATGTGACTTCTACAGTCCAGAGTTCAGGAGTCTGATGCTGACAGTCTCTCTGTGGTGCATCATGGGAGTAAGAGTCTTTTGCTGAAGGAGCTCCTGTAGCTGATCAGCAGGTTGTGGAGAGGGTGAGAAGGAAAGTCCAGTATAGTTCTTATTTTGGACAGCATCCTGCTCTCAGACACAGCTGTCAGAGGGTCCAGTTCCTCTCCCACAACATGACTGGACTTCCTAATGGTCTTATTGTTGGTGTCCCTCGCCCTCATACTGCTGCCCCAGCAGCCTGAGGGACCCATGTTGGGAGCTGATCTGTAAAAAAGGAGCCTGATAGCTAAAGGCCTTTTCTGTCCACAAAACGCATGTGGACTGGTTTGGCAGTCTCCCTCCAGGACCCTAGTGAGGGTCAGGAGCTGGTCCAGGACAGAACCATTTTGTTCCTCCTGGATCTGATGTTCAACTATCAACTGGAGGCTCTTCTGCACTTTTAACCCATAAATTTATGATATTTTTCTGGCAACAAATTGTGAATTTTGAATTTCAATGTTATGTTGCATAATCACAAAACTTTATTATAAAATGTAGACGTGCAAAATTAAAAATATAAATGTACATCCTAATGTAAAATTGTGAATTGTAATGTTGCAACTTTGTTGAAAAAACAAAAAGATTTTGCTAATGTCCAATCACAGAAAATTGTAACTTTTTCACAAACTTCACAAAATAACAACTTTTGCAGTATTGCACGCTTGTCTTCCTTTTTGTGTGTAAGGATTGTACTTATAATCATGTCCTTACAAAAAAGTACATTGTTTGCTAAGCATCCTGCAGGTTGTACAGTTGCATGTTTTGCAATGTTGCAAATTTTTGTCAGGTTAAAGGGGGAGGAGCTTGAGCATCACCTGTAGTCTACCTGTGCAGGTGCCTTGTGACCCTGTCACATTGATCTAGGAGTCATGAATGAAAAAACATATTACTGGCTGCATGGATCATCCTTTATCTTTCCCTCAGGTGTCCATCAGCCGTCCAACATGTCCATCGACTTGACCTCTGTCTCAAACTCCACCCGTGGTTCCAGCTGTATCCTGTTCACAGTCATTTATCTATTCCATACCTTCAATGGAACCAGGTTCTTCCTCCTCTTCCCTGTCTCCGTCTTCATCCTCTGCTTGGGCTGCCAGCAGTGGTACAAGCAGCGCTCCTTCAACACAACGAGCCATTCTGACGTCTTCACCTACAACCTGGTCGCCATGGAGATGATCTGGGGCTTGGGGTTGGTCTTATTCTATGTAGGTTTCCTTCTTCATCTCCAGGATTTAGAAACAGCAGGGACTTATCTAACATCCTTCATTTACATTGGAGAGATGGTCTTCCATGTTCTCACCAGTCTGGATCGCTACATGGCCGTCATTAACCCAGTCACCTACCTGCAGTTCAGAAACCGTCGTGGAGCCAGGATCAGGAACATCTGCACATCTTGTGTTTGGCTGTTGTCTGTCCTGTTGGGTTTTTCAGCAAATAATATTCATGCTACTCTCAACGTGGCGTTATTCTTGTCCTGTTTAAGTTTTTCCTTAGCTGTTGTGTCTTTCTGCAGCCTTTGTGTCCTCTGGGCTCTGGCTCGTCCAGGGCCAGGGGAAGGAAGTTGGGACCAAACAAAACGACGGGCACTTGTCATTGTTATGGCCATAATGGGGGTACTTGGCTTTTGGTTTGTAGCGTTATTTGTTGCTATTGCTCTAAAGCAGTCAAAGGTGCTGAACACCCATGAACACTGTGTCTTTTTCTCAATTTTCAACTGGTTTAGTCTGCCCAGCAGTTTGCTGCTGCCTCTGATTTATCTGCGCAAGACACTAAAACTGCCATTTGGTGGTCAGAAAGGGGGCTAGATAAGGCTCCTAATTCTACTTCAGAAACCTTGTAGTTTGTAGAAAATGTGTTAAATTACATAGAGCTTTTACAGTTATTTTTTTTTTTGACAATTCAAAACATCACATAAACCATAAATACTCTCATACCTTCAACTAACACACCAGTGTTCAACACTGTTTCCCAGTGGACAGAAAGCTGGCAGTTGAACCACCAGAATCTGGTCCGACTTCTGACCAACAATAAGTGGTATGTTTCCAGGCTGGCATCATAAATAAATTAACAAAAGATTGTTAATTTACCTGTTTTCAACCCTCTTGTTTAATTATTAAGGTGTTTTATATGTAGTTTTTATTTCAACACTGTCTGAGCACATTAATGCAGTTCTGAGCGTTATTTAGGTCAGAGACATGAGCATCGCTTTAGTGCCGCTTTCAACCGTTTGCGTCCATTAGAAGTAAGTTATATTATTTGTGCTTCACCCTAGTTTTCGAAATGCCTTAGAGCTGTATTTAAATTCCATTTAGTCAAATATTATGAACATTTTAAATCGTTTTTTCTGTAATTTGGGGAGCCACAAGCTAGCCAATTAGCATTTCATAATTAAGTTATGTTTAATTCCATTTGATGTAGTTATTGTCTTTCGCTCTCATTTTTCGTTTGAAATGACTTGTTGGTGCTTTCATCTTTATTGTGAGACTAGCAGCTGTAATTATTATTTATGTGTATTAGTGTTACATTTTCATAGTTAATTATTATTTCACCTTTTTCTTCCTGGTAAACTTTGGTCACCTGTTTATTCATCTTGTGGACATTTTTAGTTTTTATGGAAGATTAGCATTCTTTATTTGTTTATTTCTCCTTGTCAACCACAGTCATCCATAAAGTTCCCACTGGCATGTTTATGACTGTACGGAAAATGTTGACGCTCAATTAAAGTCAAGTTCGAAGATACATTCTGGACCTGGACACTCGTTTATTATTTATTATTGCTGCCTCCGACAACCTGAGGTGATTGCTAGTCGACCAGCAAACCAGTTACAGTCCTCGTTACTATAAATCAGTCTGTTCTTGCCAAGATTTAAAATCTAAACTCTTGAATTATTTATCCAGTCTTATGGATAATTTATTCAGTGTTGTGCACAAATATGTTTGAAGGAAGGTGATCATGTTAAGACTAAAACTGAGCTAAATGCACTTTTGTCGTATAATTGTACATTTTAGATTTAGATTTTTGTCCTAAATATCGTAATGTCTTATAATTGCAGCTTTCTGTCCTAAAATCAACTCACTTAATTTACTTAAGTGTGACAACTATTGATGAAAAATATTGACTTTGGCAACAATTGCAACTTTTTGATATAAAATTACAAATTCACAAACCTTTCTTTTAAATTGGTAATTTTTGTTCTTTTTAACTTTATACTTTTCATTTTCATTTTTTATCTGCAGTTCTGAAAAATGTTTGTCTTGAAAAATATAAATTCTATATTTCTGTAGTTTTTTCCTGCATACTTGTTGGTATTAGGAATATTCCTGTTTGCAGATTTTTCCAATAGTTGTCATAAAATCCTGTAAAATAAAAAAAAAATAAAAAAGAAACTATAGTACCTTCACTTCTCTAACTGGATGTGCATTTTGCCATTGTTGTGCAGTTTTTAGTAGAGCTGTAAATAATTTTCCTAAATTATTGACTTTTTTAAAATCATCTTATGTAATGTGTTATATTGCTGTTTCTGTATTAAAATGAATATGAAAAAACATAATCAATTATAAATGTAAGTCTTTAGGCCATTTTTGTAATTTAATGAGAAAATAAAAGTTTACAATTGTATTTATGGTTTTTGTTCTGCTTTTGATGCCCTTATGTTTGTAAGACTAAAAGGGAAGATTTGAGACTTGACTTAAATTTAGATTTGTTTATGAAAAGTTTCCAGGAGATTACAGAAAAAAAATCCTAGCCTAGATATCTAGATATCTAGATAGATATCTAGATCTAGATATCTAGATCTAGATATCTAGATATCTACCGGGGGCTACCAGGGATTAGAATACTGCCATAAATCTTGCGCGCGCATTGAGACTCACAAGCACGCAAATCACATATTCATGTATATATTTTTGTCCCCTGAGCGCTTTTCCAAGCACTCGCGAGCTGTTAATAATGGCCTCTTTGAGTTCCCCCAGATGTTGCAGTAAATTAGAAAAATTGCTACCCTCTGCATATATTGTGGACTTTGTTGAGTATGTGTTAATTATTGTGATTGCAAGATCGAGGCCAAGTGAGACGCTAACCCTGCCTCCTGATGATTTTCTTATGCCCCAACCTCTGGTGAAGCTAGATACCTCAGGAATGTGCACCCATAAACCCCCTTTTCAATTATGTATTTATGACCTAAGCCTAGAACTGAAAATATGAAATATAAGGCCTTTTTGTTTTCTTGGTATTCAATTCAAAAACGAATTACCAAAAAAAAAACTGCAACTTTTTAATTTCTTTTTGATTTTTGAAGAAACGAATACTACACTCCCATCCAGAGCCAGATGGGCAGTCGCCTAGAGTGCCATCTGCTGGAGGAGGCACCACTGAAAGTCCTAAAAACGTAAAGCAAAGTAAAATAAAATAGTTTGCAACATTGAATGGCGTCCCTCCCTTGCACTCTGTCTTGAAAATAAAAAAATTAAAAAATAAAATACAGAGCAAATATATTGATCCGACCTGTGAGGCCAAAAATTGTGATGGAAAAATGTTAGTGCCTCTGGGAATGAGAAGAATTTAACTTTTGTTATAATAAGATTGTTAATCTGCTAACCACACTTGACTCAAGGACTAAAATCACAAATTTCACAAAATCATCACTTTTTAAGTTAATATGACAAGTTTTTGTCATAAAATATAAACTTTACCAAAATTGCCACTGTTTTGACACACATATACGACTTTAGAATAAAACGTTTGTCAAATTGAAAACTTTTGCAATATCATATTATTTCTTTACAAAGCACATATTTGTTGTATTTGTGAAATTTCACAGAATCGCAATTTCTGTGGTAAAAATCATACACACGGGCAAACGCATAACCAAATAACTTCACTTTTTCAGTTTTCTATTAGTTTCTGATTCAAAAACGATTAACTAAATTTCCTGTCATCTTTTCATTTTCAGATTTTTGATAATGGATGTAAAAGGAATAATGAAAAAGAATAAAAGGAATATCTAGCATTACAAAATATCTTTTTACTTCTGGTCACAGAAACCAGGTCATGAAGAATATAACTTTTGTTATTGTAAGATGTTTAATGAATAAAAGAGTTGACTGATGTATAAAAATATAAGTCGTGGTCCCTCTCTGACCTCCCTGAAATGTGAAAAGAACATTTGCCTGCTGTGATTTATTGCATGAAGCCCTGGTTCAAACATGCAAAACACCTTCAGTGTCTGTTTGACAAATGTACATCATTAATAATCTGGTTCAGCACTAAGCCATAGATCACTGTGGTAGCAGATGCGCCCGTGAAGAGCGGCCAAAGAGTCTGAAGACATTGAAGAGACGATCGGACGCAGCCGCCATCGATGAGGTTGGTTCAAACTGGCGATGTTTGATGAGAAATGTTGGTCTCCAGAGAATGAATCAAACTGACAGTTGCTGGTCTTTTACTTGTTGAGACAAAATGTTTTGTTTGAACCACTGACTGGATGTACTGTAATAATTCAGAATTTAGAAAAATATAAATTCATTTTGACGGGGTCTGAATAAAACTCCACATCAACGTTTGTCAGGGAACAAAATCCTGAAATGAGTTTTCATGTTGCGTCTTGGTTTCTGACAGAATACCTGTAGAAATGTAGAAATAAAGGTTTGTTTTAAAAATGCTATACATATGTGTGTGTGTGTGTGTGCGTGTGTTTCTATATATAAAAAAAAGATACGCTTCATCTGACTAGGAAATGATTGT
>JBAMYA010046078.1:0-11255 GCA_037176975.1 Arrhamphus sclerolepis | reverse complement strand
ATCTAAACGGAAGTCATGGTCTTTCACATAATGGTCATTCATGGGACTTTCATTCATATGTGCTATTAGATGATAGTGTTGTGTACAAAGCTATGAATACTTTTTTTATTTTTTCAATGATGCAGAACTATAGAAAAGTAGGGTGAGAGAGACTTTGTAACACTGTAAGAATTTCTTCTTTTTATTGTAAGATAAGAAGATGTATATATATATATATATATATATATATATATATACATATATACATATATATACATATATATATAATTGATATACTACTAAGTTTCCAACTTAGACTTGTTTGGCTTTAGTCCAATGTACCGTGCGTCACAGGATTCGACGATAAAAAAAAAAAAAACGTACTTGCATGAATCAAGGCACATCTTGTTCAGTCCCTGGAGAAACCAACCACAAACTGACTCTGTAATGAAAAGAGGAAGTGTTGAGTCTTGCTCCTGAGTAACTTCAAAGCTCCCAGATGGGATGTTCATTTGCTCAGGGAGATTTTCTATTTAGATGCTATTGCACCAGTGGCACCACAGCAGCCCTATCAAGCATCTAGTAATCTTCAGATTTGGAATTCTCTTGCTGCCCTCCCCCCTTTCACTGATTCCACATAATTCCCTTAACATTCCATCTCCTTTTGTTTGTTCATGCACATTTTTTTTTATCCACTGTTTTTTGAAGTCCTCTGTTTGAGCAAGACATGTCGTATATACAGTTCATGCACGCCTCACATTCACATCTCTCCACATCAAACAGCATAATCACTCATAGTAACAACATTCAATTTGTTTGTCTTAAACTCTGATATGTATCTCCAAGTCGTGTTGTTTTTGTCAAAGCTTCCAAGGGTCCCAGTGATTCATGTCCTGTCAAATGTCTCAAGTCTGCTCTCGGTTTTATTTTAATGAAACAGTGATTTCTCACATATTTGATAAAAAACATTAAATTAAATTTAATAAAAATGAGCCAGTTCAAATGAAAACTGTGTTAAGAACATTATTACTTTGCAAATCCTGTAAGACATTACTTGATACAGTACGTGTGTATAGGTGTGTGCGTGCTTTTGTGTCCGCATGGTTCCACAAAGTCATTATGTCTAAACAGACAACTCATAAACATAATAGGCTGATAAGAAGGGGAGACGTGATGAGTTGACTTCATGCACACACACACACACGCATGCACGCACACACACACACTCACCAAGGACTGTGATTGGTTATCAAAGGCCATGCCATGTACAAACAGAAGGGCAGACATGTCTCTGGACAAAGAGACACTCTCACAAGTAGATTCATGTCTACTTACTGTACTACCTGCAGTTACCAGTGAATAAAACAGAAAAGGCATTAAATAAAGGGAAGAAGGAAAAGGACCCGAATACTTACACATAAATTTGTTACTGTAATGTCTGCAGTAAAGACGACATGAGGAAATGCCACATACTCAGAGACATGAGGACGGTGAGATATGCCACCTTTCTTTTATTGCCCCAATTTCCCTACTTTTCTAAGTGAATTCCCGTTTCTGTAAGTTTTAGGTACCATGTTACGGATGAGAAAACATCAAAACTGATTTTAAACAGGAAAAAAGAATCCACTGATTTTTTTTTCGCACAATTCTTTTCTTTTTCTAACAACCTTTTTTATTCAAAAAAAAAAAAAAAAATCAGATATAGCTTCATTGTGAGTTTTAACATTTCATCCCACCAAACTATAGACCACTTAGAGTCGTGCCTCCACGAGTAGTTGGATGGAAGAGGAGAGAAAGTGAGGAGGAGAGCAGTGAGATATTATTAAAAAATAAAAATAAAAAGGACTAAGAAGAAGAAAGAAAGAGGGGGAAAAAAGCCCATGGCCACCACAACTATCCCTGGTACGGGTAATGTTGTTGAGATCTTTTATGTCTTGGATCTTGAAAGGAACACCTGAACAAAAGACCTGTTTATGCTGTTTTGTGATTTGAATTTTAAACCAAATACCCGTGTGAAAGTATTATTCAGAGCAGTCATCTGTGAGCTCTACAAAATCAAGACAACTAACTAAAGAACAGGCACTCCTATTTACAGGTGCAGTTAAGCCATATCCAGCTGTGTTACAGCACATGGATATGGATGTTTGCCTTTGCAGCTGCTCACTTTAAAACTCACTCCTCAGTTCAGCCATGAGAGTGGATGCAAGTGAAAACAAAATGATGCTACCATATGGAAGTAATGAAAAAAAACAAAACAGAAAATGCAGTTATCTAAAGACCGAGAACTTATGACAAATCCTCTCAAAACCTCGTAAATGCAGGACGTTAAAAAGCAATGCAATGCAGGAGGCTGCATGAATTTCTATGGTTTTAATGTTCACGTTTCTGAAATCTTTTAAAAGGTGAGGTGCTCCATCTAAAATCTGAAACTTTGTGTGAGAGAAATAGCTGCTTATACAAACAAAGACAGCAAAAAAAAATATATTGTGAAACCCAATGAATGCCAACCGAGGGCATCTGGAGCAACAACTAAAGACAGTTTAAAAAAAATAATAAAATAAAAAAATAAAGGCATGCTCGTCATAAAAACATGATGCCATAAAAACATGAGAGCACACATCCTGAAACCTGAACCACATTCATGCCAGCTTGATAAGATCACACTCATAAATGAGAGAGAAATAAAGAGTCAGGGTTTACAACACATGATTCTTTATTGTTTCACAATTGCCATGTTTCAGTTGAGCAAGAATGAACGTATCAGAATGACTGATGAAGTCGCACTTGAATATAAAAATGTTTCAGACTTCTTTAAACACTTGGTTCTAGAGTATTTGAGGTATTTGGTTTCTTCAAAATTCAACTGAGGCAAACCTCGTACAGTTCACTCACGCAGCGTCATCTCACTCGGTACTGGGTATCTTTCAAATTAGTTTGTCCTCTCGATGTAATAAACATTGAATTACGCACGGGTAGTGATGACGGCAACTGGTGACAAAACGTGACTGTTTGTTTCAGCAAAGATTAAAACTCCACCATATCATTTTATATCTTTTTTTTTTCAGAGCCCTTGATCATTAATGCAAAAGTTTGTTGCAAGCTTGTTGCAATGTTTTTTGAGTGTTGAATGATGGTTAATGACTTTTTCAGTTGACTTTTTTGAAGTTATTGGAATCTCAAATCATAAACTTCACTCATCATATTTATTGCAAGATTTATTGCAAGACAGTTGCATCATTGTAGCTCTGTCTGCCAAGCACCCTTTTCAGAGGATGGTTGCAACACACCTTCATGTAGTGGCTTCATGCATGTTACCTGAATACAAACCACAAGAAGGGTTAAGGGATCCTAAATTATCATACATGAATGAATGAGTATTATACAAAAATAATACAAAAATGTTATCAATCAAGATTTCAAGAAACTGGTGTCACAATGCATCAACTCTGTAAATCAACAAGGTTTCCAAACTCTGGATGTGCATACGTTCATGTAAAAAGTTAGTGCACTTTTAGTGGATTTTGCAGCATTGGGTATGTTGTTTTAGCTGCAGTCCAAAAAAAAACATAAAAAGAGCAGAAAATATAAAAGAAATCGAACTCAAAATAGCAAGAATTTACTCAGAATCATAGGTCTGCATGGAGAAGGTTTTTATTTTTGTTTTTCAAATCAGTCAGGTCCATGTGTCTTTCAGCAACATTAATTTTAAAGCTAGAAATGAGGCAAAGGTCTGTAAAACAGGATGGGGACCAGTTCCATCCCTTTCATTCCTGAGCAGGAACTAACTCAGCATCCCTTCACAGATATTGACAGGATTTCTTTGGTACACATCCATCCATCCATCCATCATCTATACCCGCTATGTCCTCTACAGGGTCACGGGGGTCTGCTGGAGCCTATCCCAGCTCACTTCAGGTGAAAGGCAGGGGTCCACCCTGGACAGATCGCCAGTCCATCGCAGTGTTACACATCCTCAGAGCTATTATCCTCTCTGGATACCAGTGCATTGGTTCTAGCGAGCATCAGGACTCCAGCAAAATTCCAGTCACTGCCAGGCCAGACCACAGCACCAAGGACAAACATCACAAAGGGGAAAATTGTAATAAATATTAAGTTTATTTTAGAACTTTGACTCATTGTGAAGAAATCTGGGTTCCTAAACATAGAGGACTTCTGCCAGTATTGAACATCTGAAGCTACAGAGGTAAAAGTGAACAAAAACGCTCCAACAGAGACCTTTCTGTTTGTGTAAATGAAACATGGTTACACGCCAAGTCACCATGGCATGGTTAAATTCCTTTTAGTTCATGCTTAACGAATCACAAAATAATGTAAAAATATGTGTCTTGTCGAAGCAGGAAAAACTTTCTTTTACCTTGACCTCACACACACTCACACAGTATGTCTTTAGCCTCTCTCTTTCTGTTCCACTACCCCCACCCTCCCACCGCCCTTCTCATATAACATCCCCTTCTCAGTTCACAGTGCCGTAACTACCAGCAGGTTGGATCATAACATTTCACTCATATCTATCTTCTGAAAGGGGATCCTAACACACAAACACCTGCACACATGAACACACACACAATGTGATCAAAGTCAATAGATCGATCATCACTGGTGGTCGTCGGAAGTGACACATGAAGGAAGTGTGATTGCTCTCCGAAAGATTCCTGGAAAGATTTAAAAAAAAAAAAAAAAACATATATCTATACATATATATATATACATATATATATATATATATATATCATATAAAAACTCAATTTTGCTTTTTAAATTGTAAAAGAAAGGTGTGGTAGTAACTGTTAGAATAAGTTAAATCTGTCCACCATGTTGCACAAACATGGTTGCATGATGCCAAGTGCACGTTGCAACCAGTTAGAAGAAGCTACCACTGGGTTCTAGCCTTGTCAGCTACTTATTTTCTTCTTCAACGCAACTGATTAGTCTGGTTCCTCTGGATTCAGAGGTGATTTTGAGGTGACAGCACCAACGCACGCAGAAGAAACTATTTCTGGAAGTCATTGGATGGGCATACGGCCAATCAGCCGGTGATGTAGGGAGTTCACACGTCATATCGTCATTTCACACAATGACTGGTTTGGTATGTTCTGTTCTGGTGGAAATGGCTGAGTTGGAGGCGTGCAATGTTTCACAAAAAATGATTTGCTGACACTTTACAATAAGGTGCTTAATTACCACTTAATTATCGGAAAACAAGCCACGGACTGAGCACTATGGGAACATCAAGTATCACTAACCACTACTTTACCATTACTGAATCATTAAGTTGTAAAATGGGTTTTAAGGAAAATAATGCTTAGTTTAAGGTCAAGTCATCAAAACAAAAAGAGTAACTTAGCAAGGAGCTAACCGTTACTAAACCGCAGACATGGAGGGGAGGGGATGACTCTGCTGTTCACCTGAATATCTACAGCCATCTCTTTATCATTATCATTATACTTCCTGTGGTGGATGACTTTTTTCTTCTTTTTTAATCCAAGTAACATCTGGCAGCTATTTTAAGAATCCAGTGCTGAACACAGCAGATGTAAACACACTACTAAGTGTGCATTTCCTCTTCTACTTACTTTTAAGCAGCGCGATCGTACAGTAGTAACTACAATAACTATGTGCCCAGTGTTCAGTTTTATGTCATAAAACACCTTGATTAAAAAAAAAAAAAAAAGTACTATTCTAGAGTAGCACATGGTGGCAGATTGTTGCAGTAGCTCTGTTCATTTGTGCAAGCTTTGGGGATCTTTTTGCAAAATCCATCTGCTTTTTCTGTGTTTTTTTGTTGTATTTTTTGATGAACACAATGCGTCAAGCAGTGCCAGTGCCAAGACAAAAAGACGCCACATCACTGAGCAAAGACACAGAACATAGCTCAAATGTTTTCTACCTTCTCACGAGACACTACACTACGCGTTGACAGTATATTTTTTCTTTCTTGTGACTGATTTGACAGATCATGAACTGACTGTCAGCTGATAACTATCTGGGTCTCCAAAACTGTCAATCACGTTTGTCATCCTCTTCCTCATTCTTTCAACTTTGAATGCAGCCAGTTGAATATGGAGAAATCACTTTTTAAATAGAGTGATTAAGCATACCAGACCTTTCAGCTCCTCATTAGTGGTCTTACTTCAATTTCAGTTGCTCAGTCACACATTTCTCCTGCATTCCTCCTTTTTGTTTCACTATGAAGCTCTCACACATTCCTTGATAAACATCTCACTTTATGTCGCAGATTTCCCCATTGCACGTTATAGGTGTGTGGGAAAAGAGTCAGTAGTTTGGGTTTCAATATAATGAAGCTACCAGCTGCCAGGAAGACAGGAATTTGAGGCCCACATCTCAAACTAGTAACATCCTCATACATCCTCAGGTTGGGAACATGCCGTGGCAGAGAGAATCCCTACTTATGCCTGACATTTCCTGAAGAAAATCATTTCAAGCATCCGTGTCAAGGCTGATTATTACCTTGCCATTTGTTAACGGCATTTCATTCCCCCACTTAAACAAGCTTCCAGAAGTTTATTGCACCATGTCAGTTCTGTTCAACTTTGACAAGTCGATTCCTCCTAGACATCTTTCTTGAATCAGCCTCAGTAGGCAAATTATACTGCATGACCTTTGTAGATCTCCAAAAATCAACAGTTCATTTAATTTCAGGAGAGACGGTGCTAATGGTGAGGCTGTCACTTAAATCGCTGGGGTGATTACTGTCTTTTAAGTCAACTTAAACATTAAAACCATTTAATCACCGCAGAAACATGAAAACCCTTTCTAAAACCATATCTATTATCCAGCTCAACAAAAGCTATTGTTACTCACAATACTCAAGTCTTCCCTAAGTAGAGAGGCTATCCCTGTGAAAGCTCTGGCTGCAAGTATCAAATACACAGTTAACACTGCACGTCAAACCCTCGGTCATTGGATCCAATGGATAAATCACCAAATTACACCACACTAGCTGCGGACTCATCTCATTCACACAGGCCACATGAAAAGGGAAGGAGAGAAAGAGGGAAGTCTGACTTCCATGGCCCAGGCCAGTCAGACAAAAGGCTCTGGATCAGCACTGCCTCGGGACAAAATCATATGACACTGGCGCACAGGAAATCACCCAAATTGTCCATTGTCTGGGACAACATCAAAATCCTTGCGCCTCTGTGCGGGCAGCGGAGACTGAAGGAGGAGAAGCCAGAGGTAGAAGGGGAGAACGTTGGGAAGTGAGAGGTGACAGAAGATAAAAAGATTCTGTTTTAGTCTTTGTATGCCATGTTTGAGGAATAACAGATACCCAGGTACTCCTCAGGTAGTGTCCAATCTGGCATAACTTTTCATTTTATCTGTGAATTGTGTATGTACTATAATTTATTGATTATGCAAATAGTTATAAAATTCTAAATATTTCAAAGGACTAGATGAAACATGTTGACTTGCCTGAATTGCAAAAGTTCTTATTTCATTGGCTGTCAGATCTAATTCTCTCTTTGATCTCTTACTGTGCTGTAGGCCTAAAGCGTGCTTTATGCTTCTGTGCTTCACTGACAATGTACGTCCATCGTAGTGAGAAAGCACACGTTGTAACCTCAACTAAAGCCTGGCACACAGATATGTAACTCTGCGTTGGGTCAGTGGGACTTGTTTGAATTTGAAGCATCTTGAGGCATACATGATGCTATATTGAACAGTAATTTCTATCCAGAGCAATTTACTGTGAAATCAATGAAATCAGTATAAACTTACAAGTGGAAAAAACAAAAACAAAACCAAACTTAGCCCTGTTTTAACACCAACAGGCTTTAAGCCACTGCACGGTAGCAGTAGTCTATCAGCCTGTAAAAGAAGACCACAAACGTGAGTTGTGTAACTCTAGTTCATCAGAGTTTTCTACCCCTCAACGCCTGCTGTAAAGTGAAAAACAGTAATGTTTCACTCACTTTTCTAAGTGAATTCTTGTTAGAAGCTGGAAGTTGCTCCCATCATCTTGATGGTTCTTTTACAAACTTTTACAAGAAATCAGCAAACGTGAAGCTGACCTTCCTGGAGACGTTTTCTCCTGGCATTTTAGTGCTGTCAGTTTGTTCCTAACCACGACATGTGTGATATCTGGCACAAAATGATTTATAAACTTAATGTAGACACTAAAAAAAAAGACTCAAAATCACATAAGATGCTTTATTTGCTCTGTCTGAGCTACACAGAAGAAGCTCAAATCTCCAGGCTACAACACTGCAGAAAAAAACCCGCAACACCACCTAGTGTTTGGTGTTGTAATTACAGTGATGCAACCAAAAACAGATTAAGTATAAACAACATTGTATGACCTATACACAGGGTGTGTGTGTTTTCTCTATTTAGAATAAACAGACAAACATGATTTTAAGGCACAAATCTTTATAATTACACAATCAGAATAAGTGTAAGTTACAGAACAGCACAAATCTGAACTGACATATTTTCACGCTTAGGCTGTCTGACACCCAGTAAAAGGGTTGTGTTATGTTCATTTAGCATCCAATTCAAACGCTAAATGTTATCTGTCACTGGAAAAATCAAAAAACAAACAAAAACATATAACAACAACAAAAGCTCCATAATAAGCACTCTTTAAGGAATAAATGGAGGGTTTCAGAGGGGATTACAAACATTCAAATGAAGGCAACGTTGTAGAGCCAGTTCCCCGGGCACAGGACAAAGTGATCTGTAACTTCCAAAACCAGCCTGCAGCTTCACATCCCCCCACTGCTCAGGGATGTATTTGAACAGGTGAGTACAGTCAAAGAGTGATGTTCAGGCAGGCAGCCAGCCTGTCAGGTAAGAGCCTGGGGCCACACTGGCGCTCATCTATTCAGCTACACGGCTCATACAGACAGACGGCTCTCCTCTGGCCCTGTCATTCATCCGAACCCGAACTCTAACCCCTCCCCTGTGTGGGAACCACACCTCCTCACCCACAAATGCTTTCACATACACTTCCGTGCCCCATTTGCTTTTTCTGTCTCCAGCTGTTTGTGGTTATTACCTCAACTGAACCAAATGCAGCGAGTGTGTGTGGACTTTCTACACACAAAATATGACCAGATGAGGGTTAAAAGTCGGGTGTTTGTTTTTTATTTGTCACTTAAAATGAGAGTGACATAGCCTAAAAACACTTAAACAGTGTGACCATTTTGTACAATATAGTGTATGGTGGTGTTAAAATGCGTCATGCAATTTTGCACGCTGCACTTGTACCCAGCATTAAATTACATAATAAACTTTTTTTTTTTAAAGCTCATATTTCTGCAGGAGCCTTCAATAACAACAACTTTGTTCACTACAGAAACAGTGCTGATAGGTTCACCTTGGTTCATTCTGCATCACAAGGTGAAAACTACACAAACACATCACTAATGCCTTAAGCAAGTCATGTGGGAAGGGGCTTTAAGAAAATTAAACAAAATAATCCCTCAGTAAAAATATAATTTAAAGCACCTTTTTAGGGAGGAATATACATAATTTCCTTTTGCTTCAGCTACTGAATTTCAAGTTGGTATATTGTAGCCTTCTCCTTTCTGACATGTTAGTGAAGGGTGACAGGAGTGGCAAGTGTGTCCTTTAAATACATGGATTCTAGAAAAGAAAATACCTTACACTATAGGAAGCATGACAAACAGGGAGAGGAGAAGGAAGACAATAAATGGGCTGAAGAGAGACAGGAGTGAAGCAAACAAGTGGTAGAGTCAGAGAGTCATGCTTTAAAGAGGACCCAAACACAGGAGAGCAGGCAGGAGGAGTCCATGAGATTTTTTTTTCTCTTTTTTAAGAGTTTGCAGTGGCCTTTATTGAGTGGCAAGAGGGAGGAAATGGGGGCATATGTGTAGGAAATTGTCAATGAGCTGGGAGTTGAACTCATGATCCACTGCAGGAGGCTGTGCCTTGTACACAGCCCGCCTGCTTAACCAGTCGGCTTCGCTGCGACCCAGTTTATGAGATATTTAATGAAACCAAAACCGGCACCACAGGGGCAAAATCCAAGATACAAAAATCATGAACCAAAAAATAAATAAATAAAAAAATCCCAAAATTAAGCTAAAACCAAAATTAAACTCATAACAAGACAAGATAACAAAGTTACTGGACAAAACTGACTCAGAGCCATGAGGACTAAGCTGTTAACTGACCAGCCAGAACATTGGCAGAGACAAGACCTTAAATAAAGACAAGGGCTAACGAGACACAGGTGGAAACAATCAGGGAGACAAGGATCAGGAGAGTCAATCACAAAACAACATGACAAAGACAGACCTTCAAAATAAAACAGGAAGCTAAGACAAAACAAACAGAACAGGGTATGAAAAGAAGAACCAAGAACAGCAACACTGAAAAACCCAGATGCTAGCAAAATAAACTAAACACCAAACTAATTCAAAATCATGACACAGAGAGGGGAACATGGAAAAAACACAATAGAGGTCTGGAGAAAAAAACACAAAACTAACCATATAAAACTAAGCACAAAAAGTAAGAACATTTATCAGATTTGTTTGTCAGATTATTTCTTTCTTGTAACAAAAACAGCAGAGCTGAGTTTGTGGTTTGCACCCATGAAGGATTTGCCAAATCCTCTCCGCCAGTGCCTTTTGTTTTACTGTTGCTATTGATTTGTGTTTTGAGTTTCTGGCATCCACAGGTGCTGACAATCGAGCACCTTGTTTGTCCCGAACGTTATGGATGAGCGTTATGTTCAACAACGAGTCCAGATTCAGATTTTGAACATCCTGTTGGTGCCAGAGGGACCTACACAACCATGCTGGGCTGATTTGCAACAAGAATGGGACGCCATCAAACAGCAGAGTGGTTGTGTATGGTTCTTCCACACATTACTCAGGCTCCTGTTTGATAAATTAATTACTGTAAAGTCTTAAATTGCTTTTATCTCTTGTTGCTTCAGTTTTTGATCATCCAATCCACCAAACAACAGCTAAAAAAACAAAAGAAAGAAAAGTATTCTTTACAAATGTGACACCATTTAAAAAGGGAAATAAACAGGCCTTGCAACTGTATAAGATTCATACTTACTTGCCTGTGGATTCATTTTGTTCTGGATTTTGTGTTTGTGTTGTTGTTTTGTTTTTTTTTTTGTATTTTTTATACTATATATTATCTAGAGGTTGATGACCACTATGGGATTTTTCACCACTTGATAAAAATAGCCAAAAGTCTGTCAACTGATCACTCTTTCTGTTTATATCTTAGACTGTGGACAGTATGGACAG